>VZTU01009254.1:81446-142255 GCA_013400835.1 Zapornia atra
CATAAATAAACATTTCCATGTATATCTATACAAATATAATGATTATATACAAATATGTAGTTTAGCTGTATATTAAAAGTATACCAATATCTAAATTTAAATATGTACAGAAGTAGTACCTCTACACAGTTAGCCTGACATAGCCATTGTGCTGCCTGTCTTTACATTTCAAGTTTTAATTCAAAAACATTTTTAAAGTGGGGGGGGGTTTGTGGTTTTGGGGTTTTTTTTTTAAGTTTGACCTAAAAAACACTTTGGTCTTTTCTGGGGAGCTCACTATGGGAGAAGACCCAGGGAGATCCACCTTTGACTGAAGTAGGGTTCCTATGCTCCCCCTTGAACACCTCCTAGGCTTCCCTATATCCCACTGGAGGAAAAGCAAAACTGTCAGAGATGATTCCAAATAACTGCATATGAAGCATATGCAGCATCCACCCACTTCCACCTTACACAGTTGATCTTGCTATTTTATGCCTACGACCACACTGTGTTGAGATAGATTTCTCACTTCTGTTAAATAACCAAAGCTTGCTCACAGGTCCTTTGTCCTGAAAGATGACACTAGCCTCTGAAATGTTCTTCAGCTGTAGGAATACTGTCCTTTCACCTCAAAAGAGAAAGTATGGACTTTTGTTTTACCTGAACTTGGAGTGACAAGAAGCTTATATCCACTGAATTGCCCTTTGGGGGCTTTCCAAGAGATCTGTACACTGTCAGGACCAACTACATTATATCTTAGTCTTGTTGGTGGGGACACTGCAAGTGGGGAAAGAAAACAACATTTTAAATTCAAATAAAAAGCAACCATCAATTTTATAACATACACAAAAAAGAACACATATAGGAGGACAACACAAAATTTTAATTATAAAGGATGCAAGTTATTCAAAATGTCACATACATCAGTTTATTAGTTTGTAAAATGACATCCCCGGGTGCACTACTTCCCTCAGATGTATTTTTTATCTCTTTATAAAAACCAACTAGCATCCTAACAGCAGAGGACAGAAAGACAGACAGTGTTAGATGTTAAGACTCTAGTATAGCAGGCAAAGCTGGTAATAAAAAAATGCTCTTTGTTAATATATGAGAATTAAAATTGCTCTCCTTGCTTGCACTGGCAATATGCATTACCTAGTCTCCTTTACCTTGCATTACCGTGGGCATTTCCCCACATTTGAAGGTCATTCAGGGCCAAATTTTCAAAGCCTTGTGGAGACACAATAACCAAGAGGAAAGACAGACATGCATAAGGAAGAGGGGACCATCAGCTGTCCAGTTTGCAAGCCTGGCCTAAGCAGCACACTGCAAGCCCAGCTGCAAGCACTGCTTTGGTCTCATTTAAGACCAGAGGCCATCTAGTCAAGATTTAAACAGGGGTAATCTGGCTTCTATTTCTAGTGTGCCATCATCTAGATTTTAGATAGTAGCAGCAGGAGGAGTAAAAGCATGAAACAATTGAGAAAGAGTGATATTTCAGTGAAACAGTGCAGAGGAACCAATGGAAAAATCGACCCTACGTTGTTACTGCAGTATCAGCAACTTTATGTCTATGCACATAAACTAGCATTCAACAGCTATGCATCCCTCTGCTTGGGTAAGCTCCATTTATGCTGGACAAGACCCCAAAAGGTATTTCTGTTCTGCTTCAGGGAGCAACATCCCTCCTTTATAGCAAACAACTGAAGCAGAGCTGCTAGATGTACAGCCTGTGGTACCCAGGGCTGTCATCAAGAGAAAACCTTCATAGATTTGAACAGGGTTTGGCTCACAGACCTAACAGATCAATAAGGAAAGGCAGCCAGGGAAGCCACCCAGAAGCTGAACAGAAAGGGCTAGAAAAGCTTAAACTCTTCCACCAACTTTATTCCTTATCTTCCTGCTACCTCCAGAGACCCCTAACCTTTTTTCTTTATGTTCCAAGCCCTTGGTGTCACTGCCACTAGCAGCCTTAAGGCTTCTGTTAGTAACTCTAAGCAATAAGGGGAATTATCTGAAGGGGGAAGTGGCAGTTTCTTTTCCACAGTACCCAAGATAGCTCTAGTCGACTAAACTTGTGTTCACGGTTTGTTGGTTCATTGGATATAATAAACCAACAGTTCTCACAGTATCTCTGATGTCTAAAGATTACAGCATACGGAGCATCTGAGTCAACAGACAGGATGTGTTAGCCAACAGTCTCTGGCTGCTCCATTTAACCTGCTACAGTCAATGCAGCTCTGGCACTAGCAGCAGCCAAAGACCTGTCCTGAATTGATTACTTTTTCCTACGTGCTTCTTTTTCCAACAGTCTGGAGGGGATGGGAAGAGGGGGTGAAAGGAAAGGAAAGAGGCAGGCTGTAGTGGGTTGGGGTTTTTAAATATATTTGGGGTGGTGCTTTTTTCATGTCACCTACCATTAAAAACACTTTTGGTTTTTAGAAGTAAAAATCCGGAGGTTTAACACAAGAGACATATTCCCTTGCATCCAGCCTCTGAATTTGTACAGGAGAGTTTGGCCAGACCAGAGGCAGGTTCTTCAGTTCTCTGCCTTGAGGGACTTAACACCAGAACACAGAAAAGAAAGTACATAAGCACCAAGAACAGCTTAGTAACACCTATACATCCCCAAAGACTTCAAAGAACAAGCTCAAGAAGAGGAACAAGAGAACAGAGTGCTGATTCAAAACACTGGCCTTAGATTAAAACCATCATGTCCCCAGTTACTGGGGACAATCTTGTCAGACCTCATCTTCAGACTGCCTGTCACCTTCCTGAAGTTTAGAGAGAGAGAGGGTACAAGCAAGAGCGTGTGCAGGAATCACTGCAAATACAAAATCAGTTCTTTGAAAATTTGGCCCTTGTATTGTGAAATGTTTAGCTGGGCAGGTTTCTGCAAGAACATTCAGCATGCTGTAATTGTAATAAAATGACAGAGACAGAGCCAAGCAGACGGAATTTATGGATTACAGTTATTAATTCATTCTCAAGATTCATTCTGTCTTTGAGCTATACATAAATCACAATGAATTGGGGATGAATGAACCAAGAGCAACAAATCATACCTAGAAGTTTGCAAAATATGCAGTTCCTTTTATTATTTATTTTGCCTAAGAAATATCAAATAAGCTTTTGAACAACAACAGTATGCAAGTGTGTGCTCCATTTGACAAGGATTAAGTGATAAATTTATATGGGGATTAAGAGGCAGAGCAGAGAGCAACAAAGTAACGCCAAGGATTAGCAAAAAAAAAAATAAATATCATGTCTTAGAGTTTCAGAGTTCATTTTCTCTGCCATCTTCTTCCTTCCCCTGTTATTCCATTCCATCATACTTTCAACTTCACAGTTTATGAAAGTACCTTCTAACAAAGAAGCATACGTCTGGCCTAATTGCTATTAGCCATCACCAAACCAGGTAAATTTTGGGAGCCCCTAAAAAACAATCACAGATTTTACGAGCAAAGAAAGACAGAGTCACCAGAAGTTGTTCTGTTTACTACAGAGTTACAATGCGAAAGACTAGAAAAGTTCTGCCAGAATAGTCTTTACATAACTAGTCAATTTTCACTGGGTTCTTTTTGTATCAAAGGGGGCAGCACAGGGGAACAGGCATTCCCACACAGCTATTAACAATACCAAAGCAAAGATTTATTCACCAGACAGGTACTCAACTGCATCTTAGTTGTGCAAAGACTAACGTTCTGGCATAGAAAAGTACATATAGCTAAGGAAGTTAAACTAATACTTGAACAGACAACAAAATATTGATGGGAATTACTACACAGTCACCAACCTGAAGAGGATATCTTTATTTCTTTGGACCTTTATTGTCTGTGGAACAAAATCTCACTTCTTGTAGAAAGGGAAAAAAATTAATCCAATCTGAGTCAGTTAACTGATAAAAATCAGTAGCTAGAGCTTGTTAAGTAGTTTTACAGGAATGCAAAAGTGAATGGCCATCAGCAACATTAGAGCAGTCACCCAAAAGAAAGCTACAGACAAGTTCAAGGCATTGGTTTATGCCACCAGATAAATTGGCACTCCAAATACATGACTCCTATGGACAACTTGGGAAACAGCATTTTGAACTATTCAGTATCTTAACAGAAAGGAAAAACACTGAATTGTACACATTTAGGTCTCTGAGGCATCCAGTACTCTATGACTGGATACTAACTTAACTTAGTCGCTTCAAATTTATTTTTGTCATAAGTATTGAATAAGTTTAAATGCACTGCAATTACATTAGTAACACATGGACATTATTGCTACACAATGAAAAGTTTCCATTTTAAGTACAGAAGGAAAAAACTTAAAGCAAGTTACTTTATGAATAAATGGAAAATTCTAAAGTATTTTTCTTGCCCAATGTTATTTTTGTGCACTGTATAAGAACATAAGTAGACAAAAGCTGGCATTTTTTTTGTTACTCTCATTTAAGTGATGTTATGCTGAATAAGGAAGAAAGAGCAATGATGAAAGAATAAACTGCTGTGGAGTAAAAACTGAATGGCTCTGTGTGGTTTATAAGGCGTTCAGGCAACAAAAGAGACAAAACCATGTAGCTCAATGCAGATAGCTCCTTGGTTGAAGGAATAAGTTGTAGCTTCAGGCATATTGACATATCCTCCTTTCCAAGAAGTCGCATTACACACCTTTACCTAACCATCTTTGCCAAAAGGAGGAAACAAGCTGGAACTAATACCAGCTGTTCCTACGTGTTGGCAGAACATACAAATTCTTAAAAAGACAAATATACTGTTAGTGCTGTATTAAATTATAACTAGACAGCAGCATGAAGAGATTACTGCAAGGGGTGGCAACCTCAAGAAGAGATATGATTTGAGAAACATCTTATTACTTTAAGAGTAGCAAGAGATACGTTTATTCTGTGAACATGGAATACAGACTTCGTATCACCTCATTCAATAACACAACAGTCATTTTGGGCCAAGGCAACAGTGCACTTAGCTTAGTATCACACTGCTGACAGCATGCAGCAGTTGAAGCTTGCTGAAAGAGTATAAGAACAAGGGAAGTATTGTTCTTTATTCACCAAGTACATTGACTCAAGCTTTCTGCTGGTGTCATGATTGTGGAAAAAACTCTCTCTGACCTTCATTTCATTGTATCAATAGTTTGAGAGTTTTCTCCCTTACATATAACAGATTAAATCAGACTTTAAAAAAAATGGGGTTGGGGGGTGGAGAGGGAAGAGTATAGTTTCCAAGGTCAAGGAATTATGCAAAACTTTCTGGAGATGGATCTCAATCCCCAACCCTGTTTTGCAAATCTTAACCATATGTATGAGGACTGAAACACAGAGAGAGAAGACTAACCATATGCTTTGCTTTATTGGCTCATTAAGTCACAAACATTCTGGGCCTCATTTCTGACCAGAACTGATGTGTTGAACATTGGGAACACGTATTTCTTCATTCACCTCACATCGCCCACAGTAAATATTACTGCTTACATGTGTCCCTATGCTCTGGCAGAGACTTGTAAAACACTTGCAGATTCCCAAACATCCAAGATGGTATGCTTCCCCTGCTCTTGAGTGCCACGCAGGCTAGACAGTGCTGCTACTTGCATTTACCAGAACTTGGAATGCCTCAGGTTAGTCTCTGAATGTGCTCATGAATAATGCATTATACAAGACACTCTAGAAGAGCCCCAGGATCAAATTCTGCTCCCAGTTATGCCTATGCAGTCTCATATCAAAGGGATTATATAAATATAAAATTGAGAGAAACATCTTTCTTTCAAAATCAAAACGTCATTGGCATTCTTCCTCCCTTCATCCCCAAGCAATAGGATTTCTCTAGAAGTCAAACCACTGTCAATATGATCCAACAAGAACTTCAGGCTAACGATCTCAGCAGTATCTTTTAATACCCACAAAGGAGATTTTTAAAAAGCTGCAGAAGTAGTCTGTGACATTTAATGGTCCTGTGCATCACTATGATGTAAGTGTTACAATAGCTACTGTTCCAACAAAGAAAAAAAAAAAANAAAAAAAAAAAAAAAAAAAAAAGACATATTCAACACAAGCTAAGTACCATAGCTCGTCCTTCAAGCTTACTTGATTACATAGAGGATAGTCACAGACGTTTCTGACCAGTACTTTCACTTAAATTAGCTTTTTTAAAATGCTCCATATAACTCAGTTTGAGGCATGTGGATTTGCAAAGAGATTTATGCCATTTGGGGTAGTAGTTTCAAAGAGCACACATGAACATATAATTCTACTTCACCCCTGAGATCAGCAGTAAAACTGCTGCTTCATTTCAGTAGTACTGGATCTACATCCTACTAAAAGGGAAGCAACATGTGCATTTGGAATAAGGAAGTCTATTTCTGCACATCAGAGTGAAGTGCACCTTCTTATTGATGACTTACCTTGGCTCTGGGCATCACTGATGAAGAAAGCTGTGACAGCTAAAAAAGCCAAAAGGAAGCAGCTCTGTATCTCATACCGACAAAGCATCTTCTCCTCAAAACACACAGTATCAGCAGGTCTGAAAACACATAGGGAAAAAACAGACTTACTAAACCTGCAAAGATAAAGCATCCACTTTATGAAAATTATAGGCAAAATCTGGTTTCCATTTTTAAAAAAACAGGAATTTGTTGTAAACATCAGTGGAGCCAAAACTTCATCCTAACAGCAATTTTATAATCAAAGCATATTTTACCTGAAAAGAACAAAGAAACCCATTTGAGCCACTCAACAATTCTGAAAATTTGGCCCAGAGAGAAAAAAAATTGTATTCTTTGCTAAGCATAGAGTATTGGAAGTAGAGTTTCCTGTGTGTAACAAAGTAAAAATGTGTATCTTTATACAAGCCAGCATTGCTAGCACCTTATCATAATACCCATGGTAGAGAGCGCTGAAGCTCTCAATAACAAAGTAGGACTAAAACTGTGAAACATCCAGGATGGGATGTTAAATTATGTATCTCAGGATTCTGTAATAAGAAAAACTTTTAAAAAGATGAGAACTTCCCTGCAAGCTTACCATAAAATAGCAAACATATGACTTCAATAACCCCAGTGAAACAATCATTGATCAGTTCAACCAAGCAATTCTGCAATTCAGTTGTCAAAAAAAGTAGAACTTTGTTCTGAGGAAACACAAGTCCTCTTCTTGCTGTCCTCTACAGCCTACTCTATTTTTCCTGTTCCTGTCTTACTCAACTTAGTCTGTGCTCTCTGTTGTACTACCTGGCACAGCAACACAGCTGAGAAGACATTCAGAGAGTCAGCTGAATAAGCACTAATTCTATTTGTAGGTAGTACCATGGAGTAATTTACTCTAACTTAATCAACTAGAAACATCAAGACTTTAGAGTGCAGCACAATGTGAACACTCAAAGTAGACCTAGATGAACTACTTGGGTTAGAGGAAGCAATTCTGGTGCCAAAGAACAAGTTCCAGAGGGGCAATGTATCCATCTACCTGAACTTGGACTTTAACACTTTCCAGTACAGTTACTCAACATATACAAACGAACTCCTCGAGAGAATCATAGAATATCCCGAGTTGGAAGGGATCCATAAGGATCATCAAGTCCAACTCCTGGCTCCACACAGGGCCAGCCAAGTCAGAGCATGGGACTGAGTGCATCCTCCAGAGGCTTCTTGAATTCAGACAAGCTCAGTGCTGTGACCCCTTCCCTGAGGGACCTGGTCCAGTGCCCAACCACCCTCTCAGTAAAGAACCTCTTCCTAATACTCAACCTAAATCAAGTCACAACTTCATACTCTTCCCTCGGGTTCTTTCACTGGTCGCCAAAAAGAGGAGATCAGCACCTGCCCCTTCACTCCCTTGTGTCAGGAAGCCACAGATCGTGATGAGGTCTCTCCCCTCAGTCTCCTTTTCTCCAGGTTGGACAAACCAAAGGACTTCGGCCTCTCCAGGCTCCCCCTCCAGACCCTTCATCACCCTTGTTGTCCTCTTCTGGACACTATCCATTTTGTGTCCCTTGAGTACTGTGACGCCCAAAACTGCACACGCTGCTCAAGGCTGCGCCAGCACAGTGTAGAGCAGGACAATCACCTCCCAGACAAGCTGCAATGCCATGCTTGATGCACCCCAGGATACAGTTGGCCCTCCTGGCTTCCTGGAGAGCATCAATATGCTTGTAGTATTGTGCTTATAAATGCTTACCTATCACTCAACTTTAATGTGCTATTTTAGTCAATTTTCTGGGCCAAGAAGAATTTTTGCTGCCCTCTCCTGTTAGTATTTCACAAGAACTAAAGACAATTAATAATAGATTTCTTGCTGTCAACTTTTGAAGGTTTACTTTGTTAAGTTTTGGTTTATAAATTTCTGTGTTGCAAGATCCTCTCATTTACTTCCTGTTTCATTTTCACTAATATTCCCAACATACCATCACTGAATTTGCCTTCCATGTTTCCATCATCTTCTGAGGAAGGCACAAAGCAAATGGTTGAACCCAATCTAATATAAACAACAGACTGAAGTACCTTAAGCATTATTAAACAGGTAAGGCAGTAAGATTTACATCTCCTCTGCAAGTATTTACAAATTGCCATAGTTATCCCATTACTGCTGCAAATGCCAGTCATAAATGCTTGATACACCACCTAGAAGCATAGAGAGGGCTTAATCATTGTGAACTCTACCCCCACAGGAGCTTACCAAAGTTTTAGCCGAATTATCAATGAATTTCACACCGCTTAAATATATATTTTTAAAATCCATCTCTTTCATTATAAACCTCCCAAGACAAAGGCAAATAGCTAGATCCAGTAACAAAGTTGTGCACCGGGAACTTAGGTATTGCTACACCCAGTTATTAGGACACATCCATCCCCCAGGTGGAATTCAGAAACTCAAGCAAAGTGCTCAGGCTTCCTATTACATGAACACGAGTTAGACATCCATATTCCCTGTAATAACCCAAACATTAAAATACTCACACACATCAGTGGCTCGATTTCCCATCTGCTAGATTTGATATAAACCCTCCTCCCAAATACAGCCTATAAATACTGACAAGTAATCCTACAAAGAAACGCTCTCTACCGATGCTTTTAAAGAAAAGCCATTCCACAGAGAAGTAAGAATTACTGGGACACATACAATCTCTGCTGGATAAACTAGGCATAAGGTCACCTCTGCAGTGACCCCCCACTTCAGGGTTCCCTTCACTAGGAACTGCAACGATCAGTCTGCAGCCACCTGGTGGCTGACATCACTGAGAATAAACAGAAATTCCCTATTCTGCCTGCTTTTTCTATGTTTCACCTTTGAGTAACTATTTGGTAATAGTTATATGAGAGAGTAGCCCTAGCAGCAGAGACCAAACCCTCCCAAGCCAAGAGCCCTGCCCCTGAGCTAAGCCCCACTCCCCATATGCTCACAGGTCCTCTTCCAGGCAGCCTCCAAGCACCTTCTTGTGAGGGAACAAGCTGCCTTTGGGACCTCCCAGCCCAAGAGAAACGCAACATCTTTGTGCTCTGTACCACCCTGTCTGGGGAAGCGTACGGAGCCCTGGCAAGGAGGCTGAGCTGCCCCAGCACAGCCATAGCATCTCTCCCCAGGGCAGGCGGTTGGCATTGACCTCCCAGACAGGAGCTCCGGGGTTATTCCTCCTGTCACATAAGATCCTGTGGGTCTTATGGAGCAGTGACCTTGCGGTCCACACACGCTGTCTGGGAACAGGGACAAGTTTCTCCGGTCAACGCCCCGTTGGGTAAAAACGAAGTGTGAGACTTGCCCCGGCACCACCGCGACCTCGAGGGAGCCGCCGGGCCCGCCGCCGTGGCTGCTGCCCCCGCAGGGGAAGTGTGGGAAGGCGGCGGAGCGGGGCGGCGGCGAGCCGGGGGACGCCGTCCCGGCTGTCGCAGACCCTTCGGTGGTGCCAGGACCAGCGGGGAGCTTTTCGTTCGCCTCTCCACAGCCCCCCGACACAGCTCCAGCCTGGCGTGAGGAGCCTCGCCTGACCTCCCAGCACCCTGCCTCCTCTTCGGAGCTCGCTCCGACACCAGCACCCCCGGAACTCCCGTCTGAAAGCAAGCTTTCCCCCCCAGCACCACCACGCTAAGAAAAGGGCAGCGAAAAAGTTCCTTGCCCCGCGGAGCTGAGACGAAGGACGGGCCCTATGCGACTCAGAGGCTGCCGGCAGGGAACCCCCCGCCGGCAGGGAGCGGGGAACCGCCGCGGCGGGGGCGGGCTCGCCTGCCCGGGCAGCCGCCCGCTAAAATAACACCCTCCGGGCGCCGGGCGTGAGGAGCCGGGGCGAAGCGATCTGCCTCGACGCGCCGTGGAGGGGAGGAGGAGGATGCAACCGCAGGGGAACGCGGGCAGCAACCAGACTCTCCGTTTTAAAGTGTGACTGGCTATTCTTTAATTAGGATTATTTTTAAAAGTAAGGCTTTGGTAGGGCTCTCTAAAGGCCTCCTCTCCGCTCCAGGCTCGCCGCTTCCCCCCCCCTCCATCTCCTCCCTCGCCCAGCTCTCTCTCTGGGGCTCCGCTCCGACCGCCGCGGGGGTGGCAGGGCAGGTGGGTGGGAAGCGCTCCTGCCCATGTTCCCGACCCGCCCCTCGAGGGGGACGAAGCGGGGCTTACACCGACCTGTGCGGGCATCAGCGGGGGAGCAGCCGGTGGGGGTGCGGCCGCTCGTGTTCACGCGGGGCTGCGGGTGTTGAAGCGGCTGCGGGAGAACTGCTTCCCTCCCCTCTGGCCGCTCTTCCCCTAGCTACGCCGCATCTGATAAGGCAAAAGCGTAGAGAAAGGAGGCGGGCAATTATAGAGCCGAAGGTGGAAAGAAGGGGGGGAGAGGCATGAGCGATGCTTGAGATCCAGCCCTCCGAGCCCCGCGGCGGGGGCGCGGCCAGGTGCGCGGGGAGGCAGGGGTGGGCTGGGCTCGGGGTGCGGGCAGCGCTACGCGCGCAAGTGCGGTGCTTTTCGGTGTCCTCTTTCTCCTGCCTTCGCTACCTTTTAACTCATTTTCCTCTCCCCGGAGTTACTCGTTCAATTGGTTATAAACGATTTAAAAGGTGCCCGCTCTGCAGTACGGCTTGGAATGCAAGCATCCCCCGGAGCTGGGCACTGCGATGTGTAGATTGATGATTCACCGGGGAAATATTTATATGAAAGTGTTCCAGTACTTGTCTGGCTTAGTATAAACCTGGATTAAAAGCGCTGTAGTACATACACACATTTTTGCCACATTCTTAGGCACTGCAATGGGCAGATGGAATTGCAGGATCTACATTCATGTAGTAGTATGAGACTCCATGGTGTATCCTACTGAATTAAGGCTGCTACTCACAAAGTCTGTAAATCCTGAGAACACAAAAGTTTGAATGAAATTACTCATTACAATGTGCTTGGTCATCTGTATAAAATTCAAATTAAATCACGGAAGGACTGCAGTTAAGAAGCAACAGGTGTAGGTGAAACAGAGATGTACATCCCTTTCTTAATGTGAGTAGGAGCCTAATGTGAGTAGGAGTTGTCTCTCAGAGAGACAACTGTGACTAACTCTGTAAAGCAGGACTTTCTGTTGCTGAGTTGGATTCCCAGATCTGCTGACTCCTGTCCAAATTCACAGCGCACACATAGATTTTCCCTGAAGTTGCAGAAGCATTTTTGAGTCTTAAAGAAGCTCTTTAGGTCCAGCTGTTTTCTATAGCAAAGATAAAAAGCATTCCTAGATCTAGAAAGCTTCTCCCAGCTCTAGGAATATGGGAGATCCTGTCCTCTGCAGCAGCTCTGCTGCACCAACAGCTGTGTGAGATGGCTAATGTTTTGTGCCAGTCAATAAGAGAGCAGCTTGATAACAATTCCCAATAATTGTTCTGAAGCAATAAGATGTACAGCTCATTGAGGCTAAATGTGAAATGATTTGTACCTTTTCAGTCCCTAATATACGTATTTAGCTAAAAAATAATATCCATAAGACAAGCAGATCGGTAGGTCTGTTTGCAGTGCCCTTTAAGACTGGGTAAATGTAGAGATAAATCAACTAGCCCATGACTGCTTGCTGGCTCATGTATTTGAGGGAAGGACAAGGAACAGCCTGTCAAAATGAGAGCCTGGCTCTCTGGCTCCCTCTCTCTCTTTTTAACTGGTTTATAACGTACTATGCCCAGTCCATGAGCACCATCCAGTGGTCGCAGCTAGTCAGAGTACTGGGACTCGGTGAAAACTTGTTTCCCACTGTCTGGTAAATAGATTCTGTAAATCTCTGAAGCTTTCAGATTACTTTGTACTTAAATTTTTAATCACCTGTTTGCATCAGAAGTGAAACTAATATTTTAAGTTCATGCAAAGACCTTATTGCAGCCTTTCAGTACCTGAAGGGGCTACAGGAAAGATGGAGAAGGACTGTTTGTCATGGAGTGCAGTGACAGGACAACGGGTAATGGGTTGAAACTAGAAGAGGGGACATACAGAAGTACTAGGATGAAGTTTTTCCCTGTGAGGGTGGTGAGGCCCTGGCACAGGTTTCCTAGAGAAGCTGAGGTTGCCCCCTCCCTGGCAGTGTTCAAGGCCAGGTTGGATGGGGCTTTGGGCAATCTGGGCTAGTGGAGGGTGTCCCTGCCCATGGCAAGGGGGCTGGAACTAGAAAAATCTTTGAGGTTCCTTTCAACACAAACCACTCTGTGGTTCTGTGATTCTACAAAAGTATAGGCTTTGAAGGCTAATTTGGCTGAACTTCCCAATATCAGTTGATTTTCCTGATTTATTATATTATTTTTACACCATTTGTTCACTTGTTAGAGTGAATCACACTTCTTTCCACTGAGCATTACTCAGCTCCTCTGGAAAGCTCCATAAATCTCCCTGCCTAATTACAAGGAAGAGTTTGTGTTGTTCAAAAGTTCAAGTTAAAGTTAAAAGGGAAATCTTTTAACATGTTGCACATCTGGAAATGGAGTAAGATGCACAATATTAACATACAAATGATTTACCAGTGTTACCTTTCTGTCTTTCTTCCCAAAAAACCCCTCTGAACTTTTGAGGAGAAATTTACTAAACGTGAACTGGCCTCGTGAATTCACCTTCTGCTATTTTGAACTGAGGCCAAGCCTCAGTGATTTCAAAAGAGTGACAATGATTTACAGCCACCACATTTTAGAAGTATTCACACCAAGAAGATGTGAATGGACCATCTTTTGCTTGACTAGTATAGATTCCATGAAATTTCTATAAATACAATTACATGGGAATGATACTGACAACAGCTGGAAGCAATCCCACCAGTCCGATGCAAGAACAGAATTTGAGCAGGCTGGTGAGCTCAAGGTGAGCTGGGCTGAATATCTGATGGTACAATTGAACCAAGTGATGGATCACTGACTGTAGTATTTGTGGGAACTCAACAAAAGCCAGAGTAATGGATAATATTGGTGGCTTTGAGGAAGAATTATCATGTAATTACCAATCCTCATCTTTTTTGATCCTCATCTTCTGCTTTTTGGGATATACAAAGGATATTTCTCTGACTTTTTTGATATATAAATAAATGCAATGTTAGCTGCTGTGCCATTTTTCACAAGACTTGAGAAATGAGAATATCAATTAATTAAAAATTAATTGGGTCTTACATTCTTTACATTCTTTAAAGGTGAGTAGTGTTTTTATTTCCTAAACTAGTATATCTTGCGAAGATACATACATTTGTAAATGTTCTCTCTCCTCCGGCATCCAAAACTCTGGTCACATTCAATGATTTGACTATGGAACATCTGTTTGTATGACTTGAACTAGGCCCTAGGTCTAGCCATTATTTCTAGAGTTTTGGTTTTGCTATTGAAAGAACAGACAAAGACAGAAGTGATACTACCTGACTTTTCCTTTAAATGTTGTAAATCTTGTTAAATATGATGGTACAGGCAATGCTCTTTGGAAGGTGGTCTGCCAAGATCAGTCTGTCAACATTTGCAATAATTGATTTATGAAGTTGTGTGCTGAGAGATCAGAGAAGGACTTATGACTGTATTCTTCCCAAATTAAAAACATGGAAAAAGTATTTTAATGAAAAAAGCAACTGTGATACACTGTCTCTGATGTATTAGCCATGCCTACTTTTTTTAAATTTCTTGTCTTCATTAGTTAAGACAATGTCACAATTGTTTTGTGATATGAATATGCAGTGAAATTACTTCTGAAAAGGCTAGCTATTTTTTTGTGATTTTTTTTTTGGGTGGCTTGCTTTGTGCCACAGCTGTTTTTCTGATATCAACCCCACAAATGTGGCCATTTTACAGCTCTGTTTTCAGGCAGTAACTGCCAGAGCAGTCCAGCTTTGCTTTGTTATTGGTTGGCATGTCTGATGAGTCATAGTCATTTCCTTGATACTTCTTAGATTATTTCAGTTCTGTCAGCACTTCACTGAGCTGTTAGGTTGATTGGTCTGAAATGCATTACACATAATTAAGTAAGTAAAAGAGATACATAAGAAGCCAGACTGATGCCATGGCCATTGAAGTACACAAATTCATGTTTAGGGTTGGTCCTGCTCCTCCAAACATGCAGGAGAACTGGACAAAGGGACCATAGGGAGATGGAGAAATAAAGGTATTTCTCAGTCATGTATTTTTCTCAGTATGAGAGTTCCAGAAGGTAATAGGGTGAATGAAGAGTTTAGCATTTTGTAAAGTTAGTTTTTCATTCTACTGTCAAAACAGATCCTTTTAGATTTGTGAGGTGAGATTCTTCTATCCTGGATTTACACTTCAACATCTGAGCTGGGTCCTGAGCCCTTTTCTGGCCAGTGCTGAGGCACAGACCTAGATGTATGAGCCTGGAGATAGGGTCAAGAGCTACACTTCCTCTTCCCAGTTTCTGACAAATGTATATTATTCAGATCCATTTAGGGAGGGAGTTCAGCCACACATTACAGCCCTTGAGCAATAATTCCTGCACCCACAGCCTCCTCACAGCTGCTGTGAAAAGGCAGTCCGCCACAGAAGAGACATTATCCTCTGATGTGCATATGTACTCACACAGTAGGATCCCACCTTACCTCACTGCACAGGGAGAGCTCATGTGTGTTTATTCTTCCTCAGGCTGCGAGAAGGAAGAGCTTCCTGGTCTCCTGCTGAGCAATGTTCTGGACCTGTGAGCATGACACAGGATCATGGAATTGCTGAGGTTGGAAGGCACCTCTTAAGATCATATAGCCCAACCCTCCCTGTTCAAAGAGGAACAGCTAGAGCAGGTTGGGCAGGGCCATATCAAGCTGAGTTATGAGTACCTCCAAGAATGGAAACTCCACAATACCTCGAGCCAACCTGCTCCAGTGCTTGAACACCCTTACAATGGGAAAAAAAAAAGACATTTTCTTGTGTTCAGATGAAATTTCATAAGTTTCAATTCATGACCACTGCCTTTCACCATGTTTCTTAGCACCACTGAGAAGACTCTCACCTCCTCTTCTTCCTTTCCTCCGATCAGGAGGATCATATGGATAAGATCTCCCTGAACTTTCTATTTTCTCAGCATAACAGCCTCAGCTCTCTCAGTTTCTCTTATGAAAAATGCTCCAAGGCCTTAATCATCTTTGTGACCTTTCACTGGACTCACTCCAGTAAGTCCATGCCTCTTTTGTACTGGGGAGCTGTGGCAGATGCACCTGCCCACGGGAAAACCTTCCCGCTGCAGTTTGAATGATGCCCACATGGCAGTGGCCATTTCAGTTGACAGGTAACAAAGCTGACGTCTTTGGCCAATGGAAGGACCACGTGACCATATATGACCACAGGTCAGATTAGAATTGGGTATAAATGGTGTCCCAAGAGAGTAATTTTGAGTCGGTCTCCCTCAGAGCAACTGATCTGCTGTCAGAAGGATGGGTTGGGATGCCATGTTCTGTGCAGATTAAGAGACCTCATCTTACATGGGTCAGTGATTTGGCGTTTTGGGTTATCAACCATAAATCTTAGGAGCCCTTAAGTCAGTGGTGCAGAAATAACATTGCAAACAACATCCTGAACCTGTGGATTGTTAATGTCTGTTGAAGCCTCAGAGTGTTTTCAGGTAAAATACAACTTAGTTTGATTTTTTTTTTCTTCCATCTTGTAAAATTAATGTCTTTTTAAATTATTTGTTAACTGGACTTGCCTGGTTTGTGAGGTTCTGTGACTGGAACCCAACAATTGGCCCAGCAATTGACACAGCATCCAGATACATCTTCACCAGGACTGAGCAGAGAAGAAGGATTCTCTCCCTCAACCTGCTGGCAATGGTCTTCCCCAGGCAGCCCAGGAGGCTGTTGGCCTGCTTTGTTGTGAGGGCATGTTGCTGGTATAACTTGCCCACCAGAACCCCCAGCGTTTTTTCTATAAAGCTGCTTTCCATATGGTTGGCCATCAGTGTGTACTGGTGCCAGGAGTTATTCTTCACGAGGGGCAGGACCTTGTGCTTCCCTTTGCTGAACTTCATGAGGTTGGTGTCTCACCATTTCTCCAGCCTTTCAAGGCCGCTCTGAATGGTCGCACAACCCTCTTGGTGTATCAGCCACTCCTCCCAGTTTCTTACATCTGCACACTTGGTCAAGGTGCACTATCCACCATCAACCAGTGTGTTACTGAAGATGTTAAGCAGTACTGGCTCAAATCAACACCTGGAGTACATCACTAGTGACTGACCTCCAGTTGGACTTCAGGCTGGTGATCCCAACCCCTTGAGCCAAGCAATTCGGCCAGTTTTCAGTTCCCATCACTGACCACTTATATAGCCCATGCTTCATCAGTGTGTCTAAGAGGAAGATATGGGAGAAAGTCTTACTAAAGTTAAAGCAACTTTGCAGTCCAAATGCCAAATCCACAATCACTGGTCTCGCTGGGTCCTAGACTGTGTGCTGAGACTTCATCAATGAGCTGGAGAGAGCACTGTGATTGGTGGGCAAATCCTGTGAGGCTGCTAGGACAGAGGCAGGGATGCTCTCAGGGAAGAGGAAGGACCTGGCTTTATGATGCTCAGATATACCAGTGGCTGGAAATAGGTAGATACAAATTCAGCATTACGATGACAAAAGTGGGCGCAGATTTCTTTTCACTGGATTACGCTGCGGTGCAGATTCAGTTGCAGCCCAGCAATGGTACAATGTACCACTATGAGGAAAGGGTTCCCCCCATGTTTTACTGAATAACCAGAAGACCAATGGATTCTGGCTGGCTGTGCCAGAAGTAATTTTCTTTGGAATGAAATCCAGGCTGAAATGAGTATTTAAACCCAGTAAGAGCTGGAAGCAATACTGCAGTGGTCTCTGTAATATATACCTTGAGTAATGAATACAAGAGATGTCTGGAACAAGGAAGAATTCCTTTCCCAGTAACACGTATCTTAAACTGTTACCTAAAAGAAGCAGAGTGTTTTGTTTGTCTCCCACTGAGCTTCATGGCTGAGCTCCCACCCCATTGAATCTTGAATGCTATAATTGCAACCTCTGGCCTGCCTCAGGCCACTTTTAGCACTTTCCTAGTACATGTATCTGTGAGAGTAAAATTCTTGACAAGAGAAGCAAGATTAATTAAATGCTGTCCAATGATTGATTTTCCCAGCTTGCTGATTAATAATAATATTTTCTGTTTTCTACTTTGCAGTTTTTGGAAAAGCATGTCTGCTCACCAGACTCTTAAAATTAGAGTTGTATCCCAGAAGATCACAACACACAAGTGTCTTTTGCCATTGAATAAACACCTGAACAAAACTCTCCTATCAAACAGCAGTTTTTATTGCTCACAAATTTTTGTCGCTTTTGCTTTAAGGGATTTGAAGCAGGTGATGAGATTCAGAGATGGGTGCTTTGTACCCCTACACATTTTTAAGCATTACAGTTGAGAATTTCAAAAACAGACTTAGATTTCCAATATTTATTTAAGCATATTTTAAACATACAAAGGTAGATTTCTCTGAATAAAATACTGAATTGACCTTAGCAGAAATTTTACAAAAGAGAAATAACACTGTGATTTGTATTTTCCAAAGAAGATGCATTACTGCAAAAGATCATAGCCTGTGTTTCAGAGTAACTTTCTACTAAATGTGAATGAAGCCAAGAGAAATACGAAATTTTATTGTGGCAAGCAGCTCAATAAAATATCCCCACTCAAATGCTTACTGAAAAAAATTCAAAATTACTTCCATTTTTATATTTCAGGGGCATTTTAGCAGCTGAAATACCTGTCAGTTAATTTTTCCAATCACTACCAATACTAAAAATCACTATACTGGAAATTCCACTTTATCAATTACAAGAAGAATTTAGAGCAGTTTAAAACATTTTTTCTTAGTTGTGAAGCAGTAACAGAGGGGGGCAGTCTTGGACAAAAATCACTTTTGTTTATTAACAAACTTCTGTCTAGTTTCTGTGTATCCAAATTCAAGTATTGTATCTGCTAAAAAAAACAACCCCACTTGAATAGTCCCAGTGCTTTGATCTACATTATAAGGGGTGAGCAATGATCAGCTGTAAAGCCCTGTATTACTCAGCTTCTGTGCAGAAGGGTTCCCCTCAGCCAAAGCTAACTCATAAAAAGTTCCTCCGCTGAGAAGGTGCTACCATGGGATGGACTGTGGTGCTACATGGGACTCCTGCTCAAGTCATAGAGTGATACCAACACTGCAGAAGTATGTGTGAGTGTTGGCAATGATGATGTTGACTGTGATGGCCATTTGCTGTCTCAACACTTGGCAATAATCGTTACAATAAAGAGAAGGAGGCAAGTTTTGGTTCTGCTCTGCATGCGTTGCAGAACTAGCTCTCTGTGTCACACATGCACCCAGGAAGTGCTTGGACGGTTCCCACTGAGCATGACTTCTGTGCCTTAAATATAAAGTCAAAAATAACAGGAAATTACACAGGAGGGAAGCAAGTGTATATACTAGCCTTAAACAAATAGCCGGCAGTAATTATGATCCCAAGCCATTGATGTGATGACTTAAAGAATTATAGGGTATTGTGACAAAGAATGTGAAGCTGTAAAAAGCAGAGGCAGTAATCTACAGCCACAAAAAGCAGATAACATCTCAAAAGCTTTGGGGTTAGCCTTTTTTTTTTCCTCTTAACACTCAGAGACTGTATTTTATGCAGTTGTGCAGTTTTTTGCAGCATCTGGATCTTGCACTGAACATCACTTCAATCCATGTACTTCACAAAACCCAGGTAAAAATAGGATGTTCAGCAACACTCCATCCAGGATGCTACTCCGTTTTCCAGTGTTTGTTCGTTTAACTGTAGTGGCTGACTTTTCATCTCAGGGTTTTTCTTGACAAAGTACTATAATCTGCATGTCATCTCTTGGTTGGGTTTTTTTGCTGTTTCCTTTAGATTATCACTGTTCCTTTAGATTATTCATCAGAATTTGCTGGTGGCATCTTTCATAAATGCTAGTTTAAATGTTCTTTTAATATTGGCACTGGCTGCAATAATGTTCTTAATCTTACACTTCACATGAAAAAGCTTGTCTGGGGCCTGCTTAAATTAGCCCAGTGCTTAAAGTAAATCAGATTACAACAGGGCCCCAGGAAAAATTATGCCTCAAAGAGCACAATGTTTCTTACAGCACGATCTTCAGAGACACTGGTGGAATAGTAGATGTTCATCACTGTCCAGCATAAACAAAATCTTTGTCCCAAGGTTTGCCTACTTGGAAGACTAGCCAAAACATCTGTTTCAGGCCACTGGACATTTCACAATGTTGATAACAATAATAATAGAAGTAATATTAATAACAACAACAATTCAGCACATGGGGAGGAGTTACTACTGTTTGGGGCACTAGCCAATCCATCCCTTCAAATATCAGCAAGGTTTGTCTTGGAGAATCAGTCCCTAAAATCTGGAAGCCCTGAATGCTACTCCACTGAGATATGAGCACGAGTCCTCGCAGCAACAAACCATACGTTCCTATTGCTTCTGCATCGTTGGTTCGTTAGAACTAGTACTAGCCTGTGTAAGAGACTGAGTATGCAGACAATTAGATAGCAGATCAAATAAATCAAGATGGACCATGTTCCTATTCTATCCTGTTCAGTTATCTTTTCCTGATGCCAGCCAAAGGAATACCTTGCCTCCCCATGTCCTGTGTAACACAGGTAACTCTTCATGGAGAAGTCAGACACTGACTGACATTAACCTTTGGAAAGCTTGCCCTCTCATCTTCCCTGCTCCCCATCATCACTCAGCCAGCCTGGAAAGCCTACCTGGGAAGCTGAACAGCAGAGTGGGCTTTGAGGGCAATGAGCCTTCCTCAGTAAGATATTTCTTCACTGGACATAGCAAGCTGTAAGAGGCTACAATGAGGACTTGAATTATGTAATAATAAAAGCAACTGGAGTGGGATTGCACTGTATCCAATTAAAATCAAGAGCGAAACTGGTAGGGAATAGGAGGATAGGATCAGCTGATTTCAAAGAGAGCTATAAGCACCTTTGAAATTCAGTAAGCTCCAGGCTCAGCTCTCACACAGCAGCTCTTCCTGAGCAACAGTTCCCCGGGTCCTGTCTGCCCATAGCTACTTCTGTACTGTCTCAGTAAAGGAGGAATAAGCAGTAACCATGTGTCTTGTTACCAACATCAACTGATAAGCATAAAGGCACGTTTCCTAAAATCATGTTTCTGCCTTTCTCCACAGTCTGAAGTTCATTCTCTTTGCATTATATTTGCTGACAGCTTTTAAAACTTGGGTAGATATTGTCTGCACTCTAAAGAAAAGAAAAACTGCGAACAGTGAAGGACAGCTTTGTTTCTCCAGTGTGCAACATTGTTTGTATGTTTTATCTTTTAAAAACAATTCCACTCATGGCCTTTTGCCATGTTCAGAGAGCATTGCAACCGCAGGGCAGGGCGAGTAAGTTCAGATTGCTACGTACATTCTGTTCATTTTCCAAGATTTTTCTCATAAATTATTTCATGGCAGATAAAATTTTCTGAACAGAGGAACAAAGAGATGAACACTCTCAGAGTGCAGTGCTGTGATTTATTTCTGAGTTCACAGGATTAGGTGAAAGAGTAGTCTGCCACATATAAAGTAATCTCTTAAAATAGGTGTCTGAACAACATTTGGTGCTTTAGTGATGCTGAATAACCACCTCGTACAGCAGTGGAACAGCATAACTCTGTATTGGCAGCAGTCACAATGAGCATCCGCTCTCTTTTTTGTTGTCTTGTTGTTTCTTTAGGGTGATTTAGATAGTCATTGTAGTAAAATGTGAGCTTCTCACATTGAATGATATTTCATATTAAACTAAGGCTGCATTTGGTAGGCAAGTCCAGTTCAGGTTTACAAAATAATTTCCTAAATATAAGTTGTCTTTTATTTTTCTAATGTTAAAATCAACCTGCCAATAAAAGGTCAGACTGTAATTTTGCTTCTGCTCTTACAGTCAAGCGACACTTTTCTGCAGTTAATAGAATTATTCCTAATTTGCAAGTGGGTAAATAAACCAGAATCTCACCATAAATATTGATACTTACTACTGTCATTTACCTAACTGCATCCTCAAAGAATTTTCGACAGCATTTATTAAACTAGCGTTCATTTCCTTCACTTGCGTAGTGATTATGTAAGATTTATATGGCTTTCTATATGTGATTAATGTCAGTAATAAAATTAGAATTATAGATAGAGGTAAAATTAAAATCTGAACTCCTCACAGTTACAGTCTTTTTACATGAGTGAAACCACATATTGCAGTTGTGACTCCCACTTATGTTATTTTACAAACAATATTATATGATCTGTAAAAATGCTCATTATTCAGCTATGATACTACTCCTCTGAAAAGCCCATGGGCTTCCAGGCGCTTACATTTTAGCAATAGGAAGGAATGTGTTGGACAAACCAAGCTCTGAACTGAATGTGCTATTGAGGGTGTTTTGTACGACCGGCTTCTCTAGGAACCGCAGACTGTTTTTGTGGCTTTGCTTGGGTAAACACGGCTCTCGCCGCACGGCGCGGGGCCGCTTGCGCAAGACATGGTGCTGTTTGGCCTCCACATCCTCCCACACACTGCGCCGAGTGAGCGGTTGTACTGCACCCGGGAAGCAGGGCCTGATCCAGCCCTCAGCAAGCTCAGCTGGCAGCCTGCGGAGCTTGGAGCTGAGGCTTGCTGCAGAGGCAGCCTCTGGCTGGGGAAGGTTGGGAGGAAGGGGAGCTGGAGAGGAGCTTGGGGAGGACTGTGGAGCTGAAGAGCTCACAGGTTGGCTGCACGCAACGGGTACCTGGCACAGTGGTGACAAGAGCCTGCCAAAACTGAACATAAGGGGTTGCAAATAACAAATTTAGAGCTACAGATGATTCAAAATACATAAAGGATAATATTTTTCCACAGCCACACAGCCCGTGGGTTGCAATCATTACAGGGAAAGTCTGTCTTTCTGTGTTAGAGGGTGTGTGTCTGCCTTCCCCTCTGAAGACCCTGAAGGGTTGTCTGGAGAGCAGCGAATCTGACAAGGTCTTGAGAGAGCAAGCTTCAGCTCTGCTTCTCTTCTGGCTTCCTGGATGACTTGAGGTATCTAGCTTGCCCATGTGGGTTTTAGCTACTACATGGTGGGTCTAGCAGCTCGTCTGGTGGCACTTGGAGAATGGTGGGAGTAAGGGACCAGAGCACATGCTGCCTGCTGTAAAACCTATTGAACATGAAATTGTATAAGTCAGCTAGTAGCACAGTCACAACAGTCACAACATATCAGTGATGGTCAGCGATAGGACAAGGGACAACGGGTGCAAGCTGGAGTATAGGAAATTCCATGTGAATGTAAGGAGGAACTTTTTCACTGTGAGGGTGACGGAGCACTGGCACAGACTGCCCAGAGAGGTTGTGGAGTCTCCTTCTCCGGAGATATTCAAAACCCACCTGGATGCGTTCCTGTGTGATTTAGTCTAGGTGATCCTGCTCTGGCAGGGGGGTTGGACTAGGTGATCTTTCATGGTCCCTTCCAACTCCTAATGTTCTGTGATACTATGATTCTGTGATATTAGGAACTTCAACACCAATGACCCTCTAAACACCTGTGTTGGTTAACTAGTTGGGGGTTTATGATTTTTTTTTTGATGTCAGAACCTAAATCCTCTATAAATTTAACTTTGAATTCCTTGTTTGGTTTCTAACACTGACTTAGTCCTTCTTTTCTACAGGGGGTGAACAGAAGCTGCCCTTGTACCAAGGGCTAAGATGTCAAACACTGGGATACATGACTTACTGTGGTGCAAGAGGGAGAACCATGACTGAGGCTTCAAGTTGGAGCACAGAAGTTCCACACCAACATGTGGAAGAACTTTTTCACAGTGAGGGTGACAGAGCCCTGGGACAGGCTGCCCAGGGGGATGTGGAGTCTCCATCTCTGGAGATATTCAAGACCAGTCTGGACACCTATCTGTGCGATATGTCCTAAGGAACCTGCTTTGGCAGGGGGGTTGGACCTCATAGGTTGTTTCTGTCCCATAAGAATGTCTCAAATGCCCTAAAGCATCTTTGATGGCTCTCAGCACTTATGTGTATGCAACAGAACCAAGCCCCTGGTTTCTGAGTACAGATTCCAATTAGGTAAGTAGAAGCAGATGCCATCACCCTGCTGTGATTCTTTTTCAGATGATCTACAAATCAGGGAAAAGAGCACTGCATTAGCCCAAGTGCCAAAAGCCATCTTTGCAATTACAAACCCATTGTTGGAGTTAATTGTGATAACTACTGGAAAAGGGTATCATCAAAGAGCCTTTAAAATGTGGACAATTTGACTTTCATTATATTTTTTTTTTAATTCCCTGTATTACACAGCTTCCAGAAGCTCTGCACATTGTCTGGTTTTTGCAAAAGAAACAGTAATCAGTGAGAGTTCAGGTGAATCTTTTCTGTGTCGTCATCTTCTAAATGCAATTTCCAACTGAAGCAGAAGAGGTTTTTTATTTTCTGTGACAATGTAGGAGATGAGGTCAAGGGGATTTATATTTAAATGGTCTCTCAAATGGAATACTGATGCTGCTATAAGGAAGGTGGATCAATAACTCTCAGAAAATAATCTCTTAGGAGAACAAACAGTAACAATCATGCAGATACAGGTACAGGGGGTGAGGAAACAAAATTTGAAAAGTGTAATACATATTTTATTATTAAAAATGAACATTTAAGAGGGTAACTCAGCACTCTTTTGTAAATGCTTCTTTTAAACACATTTTGGAAGAGATGATTTGCCTGCTGGAGCATAATGGAAGACAAAATATTTAATTTTTTAATATTCAACAGGATTTTGTTGAGCCTGGCAAAACAAACAAAGCATACATACGTCCCAAACTGCAGTAACAAACAAAAGGGTGCAGCAAGTTATCTTCAAAAAGCAGCTGACTTAACAATGCTTATAAAACACAACAGGCAACAGGAAAATGTAACTTTAAGATCTTGAATGCTTTCATGTTTCTTCCTTTCCTAGTTAACCTGTAAAAGCTAGTAGCTTCAATCTGCAATATTTAAATGAGTTTTAAGAAAATATTGTTTCCAGCAATACTTTGCAGGTAAAGCAAGACTGTTAGGGCACTTTGGGAACAGGAATTACATGGATTCATGACCCTGCAAACAGCTCAGCAGTTCTGAGTGGAATCACATAATATTTCCCAGGCTTTGCTCAACATCACACTTAATTAAACTTTTGCTAATAAACATGAAGAGCTCACTTTAGTTCCATTCACAAATCAGTTGTTCAGTCAAGCCTACATATCTGCATGTGCATTTCTTTTCAGTAGATAAGAGCATGGTTTGCACATATATGCAAATAAAGATTTTAGAAAATGAAGATATGGAAAAAAGTTTTAATTACTTTACAATGTGAATGAAAGTTGTTTCCTTAAAGGAAAGGTTTTGTTGGGGTAGCTTGCTACATTTGAAACCAAAATATTTCACAAACATGTATCTTTACTATGTTCTTATCTACTGCATTTTATGTTCAAATGTTCTTATATGCAAAAGTATTAATTGCAACCTTTTCCTTACTGAGAGGACAGGGTTAAGAATATAAATCATAATTTTAGCCATCCAACTACGACATTTTTCTCTTCTGTGATGCTGTTAAGAAACTTAATGGGACAGAACCTTTCCATGCTGCACCCTACCAATGCACCTGCCTGGTGGATGCTCTTCTGGGTTCGGTTTTACACACATTTTCCTTCTTCTTTAAAATCATTAACAAGAATTTTAAAACAAACTAAATTGTTGGGGGGTTTTAAATTTTTTTTCCAAAAAACTTATGGCTTCTACATACTATGTATATTCCAGCTACAATATGGTAATACACATCATTTTGCAGGTTTTGCTCAGGTAAAATTTTCCCAGGGAGAAGCAGCAGAGGTCTGGCTGAGAGGGGCAGGTAAAGAACCAGTATTCCCTGCGTTATGCTTGGGTACAAACAGGAAAGCATGATTTCTGTTCATCAGAAGTTCTACTGGAAAAATAAAGGGCAAAAGGAGCGTTTTCTAATTGGAAAAGCATAGAATACAGGGAGAATTTTTATTTCTTTTTCCTGCTTAATACAAGATACTCTAAAACCTGAAGGGGAAAACATAAATCCCAATGATCAAATTCTCAAGTCATTTACAGTTTGCATTGAAGACCCGAGTTTATGTGGTTCTAAGCCTAGCTATAGTTGGGATGCTCCGGTCCAGCTGGGAGATGATGGAAGGAAGGAGCAGAAGGTCTGTGGTAGCTCATCCAAAGGATGGGAGGAAAAAACCCCACTCTTTGGAGGACTTGCATGTTTTATCTCCATATGCTGAGAAAGCCCATGAAAGCTATGGCCCAACCTGTCTTATGAACAACAAGAAGCTTTGTTAAGAGTAGGTGTGGTGGTATTTTATACTTTGAATTAACTTCATTCCATCATCATGGTAACGTTGTCTTATTTTGTTCCCTTATCTCAAGGCTTTGTTTGAATAGTAATTATCATTTGATAGTCAAGCACTAGCCATTTCACCCATTTCCCTGAAATCTTTGTCTTGAGGAATAAGCACTGCTCACTTGTGAAAAGCTAGTGATGCTGATCATGATAAAGACTCACGAAAAAACAGGAAAATTGACAAAGAATGCAGGGTCATCAACACCTTCAGGAACCAATTTTTGAGCTGACAGCAGAAAGCAGGACTACGGTGACTATTTGACAAATGAAGCGGAAGAATAGGAAGAAAGCAAAATATATCCATAAATCACTGGTCATTGCAGAACTGTCAGGTGGGCACATATTGCCCTTTACAGCTGTGTTACCCAGCTTGGCCTGCTTGGGTGCATGCAGGAGCTCCAGCAGTAGGAGCAGCAGGATCATTTCCCAGTAGAAGAGGTGTTCAGCTGCTCAGGCAGGATGTAAACACCTCGTTGAAGTGGTCTGCAAACCACTTGCTGCCTGCGTAGCGTCATCTAGAAATCATTTTGTAGAGGTTTCTGGGTAGAAGCACCTTAGGAGCAGAAGTGTGAGGTTGCAAATAAAAAGAAGATTCTACAAATTCCAAAATTATGATTTTTCTCTGACAAGGCCATGCAAAAGCCAGTAGGCAACTCGTGTACTCCTGTACTCAAAGGTCAGCAGGAGCCAATTACAGTGCCATAGGATGAGAAAGCTATACATCCATGGCAGCATTTTTATATAAAAAGCAACATGGCAATTTGTGCTACCCAATGTTCAGGACCTGCTTCAAACACGTGCTCCCAAAGCTAGGCATTTCATTTTAAGTGTGTGCTTATGCAACTTGTGATGACTGGAAATTCGCAGTTCCCTTGGGCAATATGAGAACGGATAACTAACTACAGAACAACAGCTATTTTTCAGTTTGACAATTATATCTATTCCCTTCTCAATAGTGCTGAATTTTCCTGAAGAATTGCAAGTAGAAAGACTAAGCAGCTATACATGAAACATTGTCTTTATAGTATAAATTGATTGTTTCATTGAGCCCTGTGACATTCCTGGACATTCACAGAATGACAAAATCATTCAGGTTGGAAAAGACCTCCAAGATCATCTAGTCTAATCATCCCCCTACCACAATATTACTTACTAAACCATGTCCTGAAGTACCTCATCCAATTTCCTTAAACACCCCGAGGGATGGCGACTCCAGCACCTGCCTGGAAAACCCATTTCAATGCCTGACCACTCCTTCTGAGAAGAAATTTTTCCTAATGTCTAACAAGAACCTCCCCTCATGCAACTTGCAGCCATTCCCTCTTGCCCTGTCACTACTTATCTGAGGGAAGAGGCTGACCCCAAGCTCACCAAAACCTCCTATGAGGTAGTTGTAGAGAGCAATAAGGTCTCCCCTGAGCCTACTCTTCTCCAGGCTAAACAGTCCCAGTTCCCTCAGCCGCTCTTCATAAGACTTGTGTTCCAGACCCTTCACCGGCTTTGTTGCCCTTCTCTGGACACACTCCAGGGCCTCGATGTCTTTCTTGTAGTGAGGGGCCCAAAACTGAACACAGCCCTCAAGGTGCGGCCTCACCAGAGCTGAGTACAGGGGGATGATGTTCACCTCCCTGGTCCTGCTGACTATGCTATTCCTGATACAAGCCAGGATGCCATTGGCCTTTTTGGCCACCTGGGCACACTGCTGGCTCACGTTCAGGCGAGTGTCAACCAAAATTCTCAGCTAATCTCTTGCATTAATGGCTCGATTTTTATAAATGAATGTGTAAGTATTTATTTATGTGCAAATTTCTAGAGAAATCTACTCAGCTTATCTGAAACATCAATGACTTTTATCTGAAATGTGTCTACAAAAGGAATTATTACATTGGGAGTTACTATCTCTGTTTTTATAACACATATAAATGAAAAATATAAACCACATCCCTCACCAGATAAAGACAGACTGGTTTTAAAAGTGTAATTTATGGAAATATTTAATGATGGTTTTATTATAAGAGATTAGAAGTTCCCTCACTTTGTTTGAAGAGTGGTGGGGTCTAGCCTCACTTATACATGTGACATACACATCCTTTTTCACTTACACAAATGATCTAGTTCTAATTATACACTGGGAAGAAAATACTCATAAATTCAACAATAGATTTCTCAGTCTGTCTTGCATTAGGCAAACATTTTTGCAAACCATGTTGTCTCAGTTTTTCCTGCCTCTAAAATTAGAATAATTCTTAATTAACAAAATTAATATAGGAAGTCAGCATTTAATTCCTGGTGCTGGCAGAAATTATTAGAGCATTACCCCATAATCTGATCATTCTGTCGCCATCCACAGGGAAAAGGAAACCTCCATGCATCACAGCTGTCAGAACAGATGAAGAAAGAAGTCAGTCAATCCTCCTTTTTCCCAATCCTCAGAGTACTCTCTGGCTATGTCTGTGTCGGTACACCAAATTGATACAGGGATGGTTTTATGGTCCTAAGGCCAAGAGGCACAACAAAGCTGCCACCACCCCTTGTGCGCAAATTCTCATCTCAAGCCATTCGCAGAACTACATTCAGGCAGTTCTCTTAGAGGTCTAAACCATGCTAGGGGATACACTGACCATTAAACCAAGTAATTGTGGGACAGTGTCTGACACATCCCTAGCACTCTGTCATTATCAGTGAGGGTATAACAAGAAAAGGAAGAGAATACCAAGAGAAACATTCCTGCTGCATGATTATTTTTTTGTCCACCCTCTTCCTTAAGGTTATGTCATAGAAGAGGGTAGTAGGACAGACCCACAGGTATTGCAGATGCTGTTAGGACACCACTATGTCTTTTCACAGAATCATAAAATCATTAATGTTGGAAAAGACCTCCAAGAACATCTAGCCCAACCACCCCCCACCACAATATTACTTACTAAACCATGTCCTGAAGTACCTCATCCAACCACTCCTTAAACACCCCGAAGGATGGGGTTGACCACGTCCCTGGGCAACCCATTCCAATGTCTAACCACTCCTTCTGAGAAAAAATTTCTCCTAATGTTTAACATGAATCTCCCCTCATGCAACTTGCAGCCATTCCCTCTTCCCCTGTCACTACTTATCTGAGGGAAGAGGCTGACCCCAAGCTCACCAAAACCTCCTTTGATGTAGTTGTAGAGAGCAATAAGGTCTCCCCTGAGCCTACTCTTCTCCAGGCTAAACAGTCCCAGTTCCCTCAGCCACTCTTCATAAGACTTGTGTTCCAGATCCTTCACCAGCTTTGTTGCCCTTCTCTGGACACACTCCAGGGCCTTGATGTCTTTCTTGTAGTGAGGGGCCCAAAACTGAACACAGCCCTCAAGGTGCGGCCTCACCAGAGCCGAGTACAAGGGGATGATGATCACCTCCCTGGTCCTGCTGACTATGCTATTCCTGATACAAGCCAGGATACCATTGGCCTTTTTGGCCACACTGCTGGCTCACGTTCAGACAAGTGTCAACCAACCCCCCCCAGATCCTTTTCCTCTGTGCAGCTTTCCAGCCACCCTGCCTAAGCCTGTAGCCTTGCCGGGGGTGTTATGACCAAAGTGCTGACAAGTTTAGATGCTGACAGTTCTATTCTCAGCTTCTACAGAGAACTAACATCCAGGCATTGAAATTCTGATACACCTGAAGTGGATTATTGCATTATTTCATGACTGAAATCCCTTCCTTAGGACTAGCTGTGGAAGCAGTTGTATTCAATAGTATACATATGGTATTTGATCTTGGTAATCAAAATAATATATCTGGTAGGAAATATAACAGAAGAAAAATAGGAGAAATACTGTGCTGAATTAATGCTCCAATTAAGTGTTACTTGAATTTAATTAACTATTACATTGCTTGAAGAAGTTCTATAAATAACTTGCAAATGTACATGTGCAAAGGAGTGGCACTAATATGCATTATTAAGGCATAAAGATTTATTAGAGGATCTAATAAGATCTATAGTAACCAAAAATAGGATCACATAACAGAGTAAGTCTTACAAAATCACTTATCTTTTTATGAAGATATTATTGCTGATGTCAAGTTGTGGTGTTTTTTTACTTTCTGGTTTCTTGCTCCAGTCCATGCTGTGATATTCATGCACCTCTTGAAATATCTCACTTCTGTGAATAATCTTGCATTTCCCGCGGTACTTAGCAGGAAGCAACATGCTCTATAATACTCAAAATTCCGTGCCCTCTGGAGTGGATGAGAGCTTGAACCTGACTCCTACGGGATGTCTTGGAGGGTAGGTATTGCCATGTGCAGGCAAAATAAAATTTAATTGGAAATAATATATTTCATAGTTTAATTGTTAACTTTGCATCCTTTTTCCCAAAATACAAAATTTCATTGCAGAGATAATTTTAATACTTTTGTCGCATTGAAAAGGGAAAGAATTAATTAAATTCTGAATTGTCAATCAAGTTGAGAACACAGAATGGAAAACCCCATGAAACCGTAGGCAAGTAACGGTGCTCAAATTGTGACAGAGACTAATGTATTTTGCAAGAGAAAATGCCATCTCCAATCTGTAGCATAATGATATGCACAGATTTCTCCCTGCCCCCATTCCCACTCTTTTTGCTCAAGTCTAAAGTGCATTCTGTAATGCATTATTAAGCTAAATTCTGACCCAGTTTCTTAATTATCTGTAAGCTATGGGGAACTTGTAGCAGAATATTAACTAAGGCAAGAGATGTAAGACAGAGGAATCCACGATGGCATTAGAAACAATCATTAGCATTTTGCTAAGAAAACCCTTCACTTTTTAATATTTAACCTAGCCTAACATAGAATTTATATTTTAAAGCTGTACCAAGTGTATACCAACCAGGCCACCAAAACAGCTCAGGCAAAAAAAAAAAAGAGAGAAGGAAAGCAGCATTTGGGTAAGCACTGCTGGATTCACAATATCAAAAACTTGTGGCATACTGACACATTTCTGGGACAACAGGATATTTTCCAACTGTTCTTCGTGGATAGCATCGATGGTTGTTACAGTCTCATAGAACATTATGTGCTGAACTGTTTATTTTAGGTGAACTGTGAGATATAATCTGTTACGGGTTATACATGCGTACTGAAATTTCTGGGGGTACAATTGGGATAAACAGCTGTCATACTTAATGACAATGTGAAAGAATCCTCCAAACACTCTTGTGCCTGGTTAATATCAAGTCAGCGGTCACAGTTTTATACCTCCCTGCGCTGTTGCATGCTAGTGGAATATGTGACGTTCTCATGGTGAAAAATCAACCGCAGATATCCCATATCAGAAACTTCTACCTACAAAGCTGCAGGTGTAGGTGATTTTTGATGACTTGCTGTATCTCTGATGTAAAAGTGTTTGAGGCAGTGAAAAACATACCGCAAGAGCAATGCATTTGGTGAGAACAATTTTTAATATAAAACATATTTCAAAATTATTTGAGGAAAAACTACTTTCCCCACCCCATGTTTGAAGGATTTGTGGTATGCTTGTGTAGAAAGTCAAGTGTTAATTGTAAAATTTAGACAACAGGAAAAAATCCTAAATATATAGTTATAATTTTGTGGACAAGGATGTATTTATTCAGTTCAAAGATCAAGAAAGCCCATGCAGTCCACTTGCAATCGATTTGAGGAGTCACCTAACTCTGCAGAATATGGCATTTGTATATACATTTAAAAAAAAAATTGTTTCATTAATTCATCAACAAAGAAATTCTACTGTTTGAAAAAGATTAAGAGGCAGTCACATACAATGTTTTATTAGTAATAGTGTCAAATGCAAGTCATGTGGCAAGTCTAGTTTGCAAAACATTTGATAATTGGAAAGTGCTAACAAGCTTAATGTACATTCAAGTACATTGCTTCAATTTGAAGTGTACTTTCTCTACTGGAGCATCTGGATGTATCATCGCCAGTGCTAATGCTGTGAGTGTCCCACTTCAACCCTCCAAATATTATGCTGCTTCTAGGAATAAAGGTGTCCAAAATTTCTCCAAAGTGATGAACAGCAAGGTTGAGACACCTTTCATGTTACAGATATGGAAAAAACCCAAAATCAACATTCCATACTTGAGCATCTAAACCAGTATGTAGGCATCGAAACAAAAAGCCCAGTTTTCAAAGGCAGATTTTGTAAAAGTACCGCACGCTTTTCCATTTGATTATTCTTTCTAGAGTAATCTGTGTAATCAGTCAGGCCCAAACATTCATACCAGAGTTTCCTCTGCAGAGAACAAACACCTTTTTTCATGCATTTGCAGTTCATTCGTGTTTGATTGCGATCAAGCCAGCATTTAATCAGCTGTCCTGTGGCCCAGGGAGAGAGCAACTGCAGCAACACAGGCTCCTGGGACAAAGCTGGACACCAGGAGGATGTTTACCAACCTAAATACGTCATGCAAACCATCGGTGACATCCTGACCCCACAGTGTTTGGTTCTTTCATTTCCTGAAGTGCTTTGATCCAGTGGTGGACTGTGAGGAAGTCTGCACGGCCTCTTAGATGTGAAACCATTCTGACCAACGCAGACGTGGCTGAACAGACAACCGAAAGGCTTTCACCTTGTCTCTGTCGGGCAAAGGAAAATCCTCAGTAAAAATATGCTGGTATCTATTGTTCACTTCTTAGCATAATCACCAGTGCTATTATTGTTAAATGAGAGAGAGCCCCCCTCCCCTAAAAGCAGAATCATCTATTTAGACACAGCAACGTTCTGCCTCCTTGTGTCATGCTGCTCCACGGTCTTCGCTATTTCTCTCGCTAAAACATCCACTAAGGTTTCTTTTTCCCTCAGGACTCTATTTCTTCCATCACTTCCATCACAATTGTTCGAGGACCAGTCAGGATAAGGTTGCTCACTGTCCTGTAATCCACATGGAGAACATTGAGGCCGTTGACAGACACGACAAACTGGCAAACCTGAAAAGAAAAGCAAGCAACAAAAGTTAGGTATTAGACCTATTTTGTAAGGTTATTTACAGAGATGTACTATTAACTCCTGGGCATGTAGAACCTCCAGAACTCTTCATACCATGTCCTACATTAACCATTTTCCTTATAATAATTGTATTTTCTGATATCAGTTCTGCTTTGCAAATAACACCTGACAAGAACTCTCTGGCCATTGCAAAGAGTCTGTTATCCTTACTTTGTCTTAAACACTTTCATAGAAAACGTTTTAGACAACTCTTGGTAGTCACAGTACAAATATGCACTATGTGTCCAGGCTCAGGGCAAGGTCTGGATGATGACTTCACTAGATTTGGTGCCAGAACCTCCACCAATACAAACTGAACCCAAAAGGTCCAAATTCTAGGAAATAATACCATGAAAGATGAAGTCAGTACTAGGAGAGATTAAAATGCTACTGCCGTTTTCAGGAGATATTCCTATAGAGATTTAGTTCTTTTTATATTTTATGTGAACTGCTTTTGGTTTTCATCAAGTATAGCTCATTAATTCATCTCAAATATGTTAATATTTAGGTTTTAAAAGCCATAAAAAAACCCCCATGGAAAGTCTTGTATCATCAGAGGCCATTTCTGTCCAAAAAGTCTTGATAGAAATATTTTGACCAATCCCACTGCACGTGAAAAGAGTCAGAGAAAAATTCACCTCAACGTTGTAAAAAATGTAAAAAACAAGGAGGAAAAGAAAGAAGAAAGAGAACAATACTGATTCCTCAAAAACATTAAGCCTTCTCTGTATCTAATCATATTACAGTATTTGATAAAAAGGTCCAAATCTAGTTCTGTGTTTTAATGATAAAAATACGGAGCCTAAGGTAACAATATCATCCTGATGTTTCAATGAAAACAATACACTCACTAAAAGGTTATCTTACTCATCTTGAGTCTGTGAGAAGGAAACTATGAAGCAAGTATCACTAGAAATTTTCATGCTTTACTTTGCATTTTTACCTTTCCTATTTAGGCAGAAACAAAACCAGGAATGTATGCAGGAGAGGTGGGAAGCAGCTCTGATGTCTTCCAAAGCTAGCTCTACAACAGATTTTTCTTGCAAGCCAAGTCATTTAACTTCTGTGCATCAGCTACCTTTCCTCCTTCCCTCCCAAGTAAAATGTGTAATGAAACTCTATTTGTATTTGTGCAAAATGTACAGAACGTAGTTATTGATGTTCCATTTAAGGAAAATTATAGAGGAACAAAGCCAATCCAAAAAGGTAACATTTCATCAAAAATGCCAACAATGATTTTAATCTTTGCGCTGTAGAACCTCTGCACAGAACCAGTGGTGGCAGCAGCCCCTGGAAGGGAGGGCAGACCTCTCTCTTGCACCTTATTCCTTCAAACTCAGAACTCCTCTGCAGAGCTGGAGATCCTGGAAGTCAGCCTTGCTGGTAGACTAAATGACCATCAAAGTATGGCAATCAGCAATACTGCTTAGCCAGTTTCCATGGTGGTATGGATGCATCTTTCCTATACCGTGTTTTGGCTGAAAGCAGCATTGGGAAAATAGTTCAGGTTTTGCATACAGAAAAAGCCTTCGGTTGAAAAAGTTGCCTGACATCCTCTGCAGTGTGCCTGATTAGTATTTAAGAGGCATATCTATTTAGTTTAAAATGCAGATTTTTGCAGTATCTATAGGTCTTTCAACTCCCAGCAGTATTTCCTAATGCTTTCTATGGCTTTCCAAGATTGTATCAAGTTTTACTGAATTATAGCTCTGGCTCCAGAAGAATATTTGGGTTGATTTAAAACAGACCTGCAGAAATAACATTGTGTCTTCTGGCTTAATGCAATTTCTGGAAGTTGAATGGCTGACGTTTGCTTTACTGCTGTGTATTCTCATACTTCTCGAGTTACTGGAATCCCAATGCATGGGACTTGTGTTTGACCATGGACAGGCATCAAGCGTGTGATGGATAAATCTACATGCTGGATCATGTCACGGGCATTCAAGGGCCTCCAGGGAACATCCCGGGCAGAGGAACAGACTTTCCAGACAAGCCAGCCACTTGCACAAGGGCTGCAGTGGTGGAAATGTGGATGGCACAGGCACCTCACAAGCGAACAGCAATTTGGATGCCAAAGAGTGAGTTTATTATGCAATAGACAAGAGTCTACACGTCTGTGTTCTCACTGTGTTTGTTTTAATGTATGCCCTTGGCAATACTATTAATCAGCAATGTGAATGGGCTGAGAACCATCCCCTTTGCTCCTTCCTTTGCATTGGATCCAAATGGCTCATTAGTTTCACCATCTACAGTGGGAAGGGTTAGATGCAAAACTTCCACCCAAGCCAGACAAGAAAAAAATTGTAGAGAGGATGGGCAAGGTACGGAAGAGAGTACTTCTGCCCAAAATTGCATTAAAAGACCCACAAGGAACAGGAGATGCTAAAAAAGAGCCAGTCAGTTCAGGGGCAGAAAGCTCTCTCCATGGCCATCACTTGGCCAGTGCCCCAGGGACTGAATCTCCACAAATTACAGATCCAGATCCTTCAGGGATAAAGAAACATGGCGCCACTTGCTGCGTCCTCTAGTCCTGATGGTGGTAGAGAGGTCTGCACAGACCTGAACCCTTCAGTATGCTGAGGGCCCCTGACTCACCCAGTTTTCTTCTCTCCCCGTTTTCCATCCAGCGCTGCATCCAGCAAAGGGACATGAAATGCAGTGCTGCTTCATGCATTTTGGCCATCATCAATCCTGCCCCAAAAAAGCCAACATCATGTGTCGCTCTCTGAATGGAGTTACCAAATGAGTGAGAGCAAGTGAGTGCCCACAAACCAACCCTGACTAAGTATATCACCCCACATATTATTGTCTTAGGAATTTTCTTAAGGAGACTGGTTTACAAAATCCTGATGATTTAATGCTACATTTATAAAAACACATTTCAAAAAGCTGTAACTGCTCAGCTCATAGCTACAGCTGTTAAGGGCTTTGTAACTATAAACATGTAAAATTTCTCTGTTGGTTTCCACACATCAGTAACTCTAAAATAACAATAAACTAAAGTTAAAAGAGCCTCAAAGAGCCTTTTATTGCTCATTTCCTCATAGCTCTCCAAGGAACTTGACAGGAGATAAGCATCCATTTTTATCCCTCAGACTTCAAAAAATGACAAAGTCCAGAATAAATTCTAACCATTTTGTTGGTGGTGATCTAAAAAACCACAGAAACAGTAACAGTTAAATAAAGGAACACCACCTTGAAAAGACTCCCTTAATTAAAATAAAATATTTAAGTGTTACAGTAATCAACATTTATTGCCAAAATTTTCAGTTTTCCACCCTGGCATACAGCAGCCCACAGAGGTAGGGACAGCAGAAAAGGCACCTCTGCCTTTCTGCAGGTTTCCACTGGCCCATACAGAAGCTTTAACCAAGTCCAGGTGTTCCCAGTAAAGGAAAACTTCCCCTTTGGACCCACATTTGAAGAGGAAGGATCTGGGAACCTATCACTTAAAGGACTTAGCAAACTGAAGATCATGAGGAGAGGAATTATGATTAGTTACCATAACATTTAATGGCCAAAATCAGGACTCTGCTGTACCTGGAGCTGTACAACTCTTCCTAATCCTCACCAGTTATTGCACTCTTCCCTCCATGTCAGGCTTTGGCTGCTCTGGTGATGTCCACCCCCACAGAGGTTCAGAGAATTCACAGAATCACAGAATTGTAGGGTTGGAAGGGACCTCCAGAGATCATCAAGTCCAACCCAGGACTCCCTAGGACAGGTCGCACTGGTCGGCGTCCAGACAGGTCTTGAATATCTCCAGAGAAGGAGACTCCACAACCCCCCTGGGCAGCCTATTCCACTGCTCTGTCACCCTCACTGTGAAAAAGTTCTTCCACATGTTGATGGGGAACTTCCTGTGTTCCAACTTGAGGCCATTGCCCCTTGTCCTGTCCCCACAGACCACTGAAAAGGGGCTGGCCATTTCCCCCTGTGTCCCACACTTCAGATATTGATAAACATTAATCAGAAGCCCTCTCAGTCTTCTTTTCTTAAGGCTGAACAGACCCAGTTCAATCAACCTTTCCTCACAGGGGACATGCTACAGGCCCTTAATCATCTTTGTGGCCCTCTGCTGCACTCGTTCGAGGAGATCCCTGTCACTGATTTGCCTTCCAGAACTGCCCACCAGCCAGACCAAAGCTCCCCTCGCAGTGCGGCTGAATGGTGAGGGTGACTGAGGGATGTTAGAGACTGGCTGCAGGCATGGGGTGGAATTGCACAACTACCATGAAGCCAATTACTGAATAAAAAGCTCACAAACCTGTCAGCAATTCTTACTTAGTGTTCTGCTTCAGGATGACCTCAACATTTATGAACACTACAGGAATATCACCGGAGTATAGATCCTCAGATATTCAGATGCTGTTTGCTCGGTAGGCTTCAGTCACCTGTCAGGTGTCTGATCACTATCTGGATTCCAGCCTGCCTTTTTTTCCCTAAAGAGCATAAAGACTTTCACAAGTAATGGTTTAAAAGACATCAAAGAAATCGAGGTTACAAATAGAACATAGGCTTGAAATTCCTGAGTTCAAAGCTACGTTGTGCAATGACACATTAGAGATAGTGGCAGAAACACTGTTTTTCAGGAGTACTGCTGCTTTACCCAATTATCTGGTCAGTGATGGGGCCATTCAACGTCTAAGTCTGCAATGCACAAAGCCGGTACCAACAGGCCAGGAGTTTTCTTCTCCATCACCACTAAGGGTAACCAGACATCATGGTTTGCATGACCTGTTTGACACTGAGAGCTGCTCTGGCATCAGGTGTTAACAGCATAATGAGATGCTGAAAACATTGTGACCAATGCTTTTGCATTGGAGGTGTGACCATCACTGTACATGTGGCAACTGCATGAAGGAAAATCTTAAAAACCACTGGAGAGAGAGCGTGAAATCCAGCCTTGCACTAACCCTTCACCCTGGAGTGGCCAGGACTTCACCCCTGGACTCTGCACAGATCTGAAACAGATTTCTAGCTGCTGGCAGCTCAAACCAGGGCTGCGTCCTGCTGCAGAGTGGATCCCTGTGAAACCAAAGTACTTCAAAAGTTATTAGCACATTGCACAGAAACATGCAGTTGTTGAGAAAGCTGTGCACAAAGCAGGGCTGGCTCGGTGCTCCACCAAGAGACAAACTGGATTTAACCCTTTGTTCAGTTCATCATTTGGAGGCACACCAATTTACATACCGGCATCGGATAGTTTATGACACCCTCCCTTGCCAATTATTTCTTCTTATCATCTGATGTGATGCCAAAGTCACACAGATAACTTTTACTTTAGGACAAGCAAACACATGGAAAAATGTATTGGTTTCCTTTTGGTCTTTAAAAAACCTCATTAACATCAAATAAAAATGAAGAATTCAGGCAAATGTAGGAGTTAATTTCAACCCTGGGAAGTTCTTCAGCAATTATCCTAAGAACTAAAATAAAAGGTACTAAGTATAACTTCTTTCAGAGCTGTCTAAGGAAAAGTGTATTTTGACAGTTTTACAGAATAAAATTGATACCAGAATTGACAATATAATTCTTTCAAAAAAACCAAACCACCCCCCAAAAAAACCCAAAACCAAGAGAACAATGTTAATGGTTCTTCCTGCTAATGAAAATTAAAATTACATCCATTACAGAAACGGCCTGCTTATATTTCTGTTATAGAGATACCCTCAATAATAATAAATAAATGTTTTTTTCCATGTCCTACTAATCCTACAGGGACAAGGATCAGCTGGATAGTTTGAGCAGCTGAAGCTTATAATTGTTTCATTATGGTATTCTGAAACTCACTGTGATCTTCCAGAGGACAGATTCTTCACTTGTGGTCAGCAAAACTGTCTATTTTCTATGTGCAATCTGCACAGAAGACCTGCAAGATCCTGATTTCTACTAAGCATCAGACCATGCTGTCAGTAAGAACCCTTCCTTACAGGCACCCACACAAATTGGGGCTGAAGGATTAACATTTTGTGTTTGTCAGTGACCTGGAGGTGTCTTAAGCAGGATACCAAACAAATCAAGCTCTTCCACTTTATAGATACTTTAAAAAAAAAACCCAAAACAAAAAAACAAACAACACAACTAAAAGAAAACAAAAACTCTGGGCTAGTTCATAGAGAATTTACTGGTTGATGCTTGTGGCATGTCTACAGCTCTCACCTGTGAAGATTACTGAACTGCTGAAACTGGGAAGGAAAAAGCAAAGCAATAAAAAAGACAGTCTTTGCCATCGCTTGCTTAAAAAGGTGCTGTAGCTGCTTTGGCTTTCCATGTCTTGCTGACAGATGCCAGCAAAATTTGGAGAAGGCTGAGGTGCTACAAGAATGTAACACTTCTAGGCAACCTGATTTGGCAGGGGGTTGGACACGATGATCTCCGGAGGTGCCTTCCAACCCCTACAATTCTGTGAATCTGTGAACATCTGAAACACAGCTTTGCAACCTTCAGCAAGGAGGAAGGGGACAGCCGAGCATCCAACATTTTAAAGGAAGAGTTACGCTTCCAATGTGATTTCCACTCCCTCACATTCCCCCGGCTCCTCTGGGGATGCTGGGAACCGCCGCTCCCATTCTGGCCTCCTGAGCACCACCGTGCTCCCAAGCAAGCATGGAAACCAAGGCATCATTTTAAAAATTGAACTTAAACATGAAATATGAAGGAGCTGAAGAATGGGTGAAAGCAAACTCTCCCATCTAAGGCTGTTACTTTGTCACAGAGGAACAAAAAAAAGTGGCACTGCTTCTACTTCTCACTGCAGTTACCTTTTGACAGGAAGATATTTACAAGTGGGTGACCATGCAGGTCTGCACTGCTGGTGGTTACCTCTCTTCAATAAATCTCCTGAAGTAACTGCCACATCGTCACCTTCCACCTCACACGCCACATCACGGGGTTCGTACACAAAACACTAAGTGACAACACCAGAGAAGAAGATTCCCCTCTCCTTAGGGATTAAAGAACTAATCTTACTTTCAAATGAAACATGAAGGGGAGGGAGGGAATGTTTACTAAAAGGTGGATCAGAAACCTGATCTGGGACCCCACAACCTTTCTGCCAGAAGAAAGGGATACCCTCGCCCTGAGTTGCCAGGGATGCTGTGGATTTGGTTATCAACCCTCTTTCAAAGGGGAGGAGGGTTCATAGCAGGACGTGGTGCCTGGACTCCCCAGAGGTGCTTCTGTCCCCTTCTGCTGGCTCCAGGGAGCAGTGCACCACGGCCAGGCACCGCTCCCTTTTAATCTCATGCCAGCAGAAATAAATACATGAAAGGACTTGTCTCCAGGCAAAATAAGTTCCCTGATGTGCCTGACCAGAGAAGTAGGCAATAGATATATATCTGATTGGAGGCAAAGGGAAAGAGGAAGATGAAAAGGAGGTGAAGATAGGATCAACCTTTCTGGCAGGAGCTTCCATTCAGGTCAGTAAACTGCAGCTTAAATTTTCAGATAACTAAAAGTCCCCATGAAATCAATGGCAAGATGGATGTGAGGGTAGAGGGAACAAGCACAGAGAAATCTGAGGCAAGAGAACAATGGTGGAGGAGAGGCCACCTGCACAACTTCTTCTTTTACACCCTTACGCACACAACCTGCACTTACGCTGATACAGGGACTCTTCTATTTTAGTAGGTAACCCATAGCCATAGAGCAGAGGAATCCGCACGCTCAGCAAAGAGCCCAGGCCACAGAGTTGCTGAATGCGCTGCCACCAAAGAACCGAAGACACAAGACTAACTTCCTAAATAAGAGTAAACACGGGGCACCACTGAAGCATTTGCTCCCGCTCTGCTAAGCTTTACATTGTCATGCTGGAATGAGGAAAAGAGATGAAAATCTGAGGTCCTTAAAGCTACTGTTTCCAATTAGACTTCTATCTTTTTTCAATCTTGTTAGAATGAGTAAATGAAAGCTGGAACCTAACAATTCAAAACCATGTCTCCAGAAGGTTAAAAAATCATGCAATGTCCTTTTCAACATAACTGAGGTTACTGGATGAAACAGAATAAATTGCAGCTGTGTGTTCTGCTCTGCAAATATCTCTAACAAATGTGTAATTGGCTGTGGAGTGGGTGGTGTGGGAGTAGGCAAGTATCCAGGTCTTGCGTAAACAGGATTTTCTCTCTAGAGGGACGCATTTCTTGTTCATCTTTACACCCGTGTTAAACTGGCTCATGGTCCCATCAGCGGGCTAGAAACTGGGCACCAGCAGGGCATGGTAGAGCACATAGCAGAGAAAACCAGTTTGCTTACAAAATTACAAACATAAGCATGTAATTCTGGCGCTCCATCTTGGTCTGTGGCCGCAGTCTGGAATGGATGGCTTGCCTGAGCAAGGCTTCATTACATACTTCATTCATTACATACTTCTTTTTTATTTTAGAAAGGACCTGAATTTTTAATAGGATTCCAAACTCATCTCATAGGCCTCTAATTTTAAAAAAATATTAAGATCAGAAATTAAACAACATAATATAAAAACTGTAAAACTATAAAACTAGCAAATGCATCTAAAAAATAGTATATAGTTTTACAACATAATAATTCACATAATATAACATTAAGTCATAGATTCTCTAAGGACTTCATCATCAGCTTAGGTATAGTGTCTCCCTCCTCCCCGACACTGATGGGAATCAATGGGAATTCAAGTCTTGTTCTGGGGTGGAGAGCTCTTGGTCTGCTCGCAAGTCTTGTCTCTGCAGTGGCAGAGGTTCTTCAACACATTGGCTAAGTGGTCGGACAAACACTGACACAGCAAGCGGGAAATACGTAGGTAAAATAAAGCTATCTGTAGGTGCCTGGAGGGTAGTAAGGACCAGATACCCCAGTATGTAAACCTTCCATAAATACAGAATAGGGAAATAGAGGTCAGTGCTGCTCATGGCCCTGATTGGGAATTGGTGTGTAAAATGACAGACTTATCCTGAGCCCCAGTGAGAAATACCCACAGGTAAAGCCAAGCCAAGCTGGGCTGGGCCACGTCAGAAAAGCAAACCAGTGACTGCATGCTTAACTCCATGGCATTATTATTGTGTACTGCAATGGGATACCTCCTGCAGAACAGCTCTGAAAATGTTAAATAACTCGACAGTAGCTCTGGGTGAACTACTGCACCGACAGCAGAAGGATATGGTGTCTTCACTTAGAAATAACACTTATTTATGTTCAGGTTGACCTTTCAGTGTTTTGGGGTGTTTTTCTGCTATATCTATACTTAAACTAGTGCTGCTAAAAGAAAAACAGACATAATGAATAAAGACCAACTTAAAACCTTCTGTACCAGTTTACTTAAAAGGCCAAATATACTTAGGTTAGACTAACTAAATATCATTTGTTTAGGTTCCATACTACTTAAACAAAAATAGTCGCTAAACCAGCCCAAACAAGGGACCTACAAGGGCAGTCACCTCTATGCAGGGCACCCTCAGCACCCTCCAGTATCAAGACCATAACGAGCAGGAACGGTCTGTGCCACTGGAGACAAACAGCTGCTCTCTGTTTGCACAGACAAAAGTGCAATTGTTTTTCCATGTGTTTGAGTAGCTAAACAGAGCCTTGGCTTTAATGCAACATGTTTCCCGAATTGTTGCACTTATATTGTGAAAGGAAGCCAGCTTGTGTCTTGAGCAGCAACAAGAAAAGACAAGCAAAAGCACGGGGAAGGGTCTGTAACACGGGCAGCTGGGGAGCAGCATCATCCCTGAAGTGCTCAGGGCAGAAAGCTGCAATAGCCACAATGCTGTAAACCCAAGAGCATCTGAGGACCCCTACAAGGCTCCAAGCGAAATGGATATTGCAACTAAACCTAAGAACACAAAATGCATCCTCAGTTGAGAGCAAAAGCAGTTCAAAACCCAGCATTTTGCTGCGCTGACCTCTGTTTTCTTTTTTACACGCACTGAGGATACTCCTTTTAAGATTTCAGCCATGCTGCTGCTAAGTTTTTGGGATGACGGTCCTCTCCTAGAAAGCCTGTTCTACGCAAGAGTGACCTGCAGTAGCCTAAAGCTAGAGCAAGAGTAAGATCCCAGCTGTTCTGGCTGGCACTAAATCTCGCCACTCAATGGCCTATAGACCGTTCTGGAATTTGGAAGCTGTATCAAAACACAGGCACAGCCCTGTTTTACAGCGCAGCTGAAACCGAGACTGCTTTCTCTCCTTCTGAATGGCTACAGCTGTAAGACTTCAGAAACAATTGAGAAAGCACTTTCATAAATGCAGCATGTTCAGACATCCGGGTTATCCCGCCGTAAAACTCCTCTTACTCAAAACCAGTATTTAAACCTACGTTTCCTTAAAATAATGTGACTAAATTTAAAATAAAGACATTGACCTACAACTACAAAGCTGTGGGCAACATTTTTTTTTCTGAATTGTATTTGGTATTGATGAGAAGGAGCCGATGTAGAGATACGACCACAGTAGGTCACTTGTTGCCCAACAGCATTTTAGGTGACCAGACTACAAACAAGTTCAATTCTAATGTCAACTACACTGCAGCAAATGCAGAAAAAAGAGCTCTGAGGTATTACAAAACTTTCTGTATTTGCATAAGGTTTCAGTTGTTGTAAAGAAAGGAAAAAAAATAATAAAGGCCAAAAAATGAGCTATTTTATTGCCCAGTAAAACTCTCTCTCTGTTAAAAGAGTCTTTAGAAAAAAATCACACAGAATTATTGGAAATGTAATACAGTTCTGCAGGATAATCAGGCAAATCCTTGTTAAACCTGTGGCCTATAAGGGGAAAAAAAGGAAATTTGCTGTTAAAGGTGAAATTCATACTCAAAAAGCTAACCCCGTTCCTTTTATATTTCACGTAGGAATTCCCACTGCCTTAATTCTTTTGTGGTGAATAACATGGATCCTGTTGTTCAAAGCCAGCTCTGAAAATCAGAAAAAGGTTTGTTTTCTCTGTTTGCTTTTATGTGTGCAGTTTGCATCTTACATCCTGCAGGCGTGATGTTTGAGCACTCTGTTGCCCATCCACATCAGAGTAGATCTTTTCCATGTTTTTGTGGTGGGTTGATCAATTTTCTATACTTCAGAGGGGAGATTTTTCACATGCAGAGTTTTGAGTTCTTTACAACAGTCCCTGATAGCCACAGCAAGGACCTAGTCTCTAGTTCAATATAAAGCTGCATGATTTTTTTTTAGGTGGTTTTATGCCCACTAACTGAGAAGAACAGGAGCCCATAGCCCACTGAAGCGAGTGCAGTCCTGCATCCCATCTACTTGGTGGTGATTGTCCACTCAGAGCTACCTGCACCAGGGCCTTGGAAGATAGGTCTTCAGAACAAACTGAACCTTAAACAATTCTGTGGGGAAAGAAGCAAGGCAAACCAAGGAAACAAGCAGAAAAACAGAGATCCACCAAAAAAATAGGAATGTAGGATAGAATTCTGACATGTCTGAAGATGGGAACTTTATCATGGCTTTAAAAGAACCAGAACACTATACCCACATTCTAATGATTTATTACTGGAAAGCAGAATAAAATAGAGGAGAATTTTGGTAAAGATTAGCAGAGACTGGAATACAATAGTATGGGAAATAGAAAGTCTGTAGTGCCAGAACAGTTACAAACTGGGCAGTGTAGTACATTACTAAGAAAGTATTCGGAGTTAGCAACAAACACAAATTTGTCATCAGGAGGAAGCTGGAAGCTCAGTTAAGCCTGTGCCACTGTGACATTGCTGCAGTGTAACAGTGGATCCAGTCTGCAAATTTGGGTCTACGTGTTTCACTGAGACTGGGAAACCTAGACCATATGCTGAGAACCACAGCCCCACGAGACATAAGGACATGTCAGCAAACCTGGAGGCTATTTCATTTCTACTGGTACCAAAATGGACCTATTCATCAAACTTTTCCATTTGGTCAGATTTGTTGGCATTTTCCATCTGTCTAATCCCACGGTACTTTAGAGAGTATCTGTGTATTCCAGTAGGAAAATGGTAGCAGTACAGAGGGCTTGTGACAGGGTAAAGAAGAGAATCCAAATGCAAATTGTGTCCTCTGTGCCACTACCATGGGACAGGTTCCACCTAAAGGCCACTAGTACAGTGACTCTAAGACAGTCTCCTGTAACTCAGAGAGGTTCAAAAATGATAGGGCTTCCATCATGGAAGAGAAATAAAGCAGACTGAGTAGCTGGTGCAGTGAAGGGGCAGAAGAGAGAGCGATTCGTAGTTCATCCAATGCTGCACCGGGATTCCCGAAGACAAGGGGAAAGGGAGGCTGCTGAGAAAACATTTTATGATTTCCATCAACCTAGAGACACTGTGCTAATGCAAAGCATGATCAAGGCCATGAGGACTCTGTTAGTGCACTAGCAGCATTCTGTAATGAAAGCAAAGGAAAGACTTGCCAAACCTTGTCTCCTTTTGGCAACCAGACAAAGTTCTGGCAGTGACATACAATGCAGCTCCCAAAATCATGTTCTCCTTCAGTAAGCGGAGCCCCTAGTTGGTGAAAGGGATGAATTCACAAAATCTCAGACAAGAGGACATGGATATGATGCAGTCTGCTTCCCAATACTCACAGAACTATGTTATTATCATAATTTTGATGGCAATAATCCCAGTATTGCTAGAGTACCGGGGTTTTAGGATAGGTCCAACCTACTGAAAAGTGGTGACAGGACTCACTCTAACAAATGTGGAAACTAGTCATTGAGATTCATTAAACACACCCACTGGAAATGGAAACTTTGAGAGAGTTTGCAGAGGCAACACTGCTGTCACCAGCAAACTCTGTGAGCTAATGATGACCACAGACAAAAAAGAGAAGGCAGGCACAGAGTAGGAACACCGAGGGATGGATTCACGCATCAATCAGGAAAGCATGGTGATGGCTACACGTGCTGTTAAACAGTTGTCAAGGACAACCAAGCACTAATCCATTTTTCACGCTGGTGGTAGAGTTGAGTATTTTCAGATTCACAAATATTTGATCTCCCAACTTCTGTTGAATCATCATGCTACTGACTAACACAGCTGCCTTACTAATTTTTTCTTTAGAGTCTTTTAGAAAGATTTCTGCTAAAGATTACATAAAGAAAAAAACCCATACCCAAGCTGTTGACCACAATGTTCTTACTATGCTCTTACCTTTTCCTAATGTGACAACCACTGTCCTTAAGCATGTCTTACAAGATGTTCAAAACTAATGGTTACCTTCCTCAGATCCAATCTCTGCGGTAGAGAGCACCACATAAAATCCAAGGTTCTGGTTATAACTGCATAAAGTGAAAGATGGAGCTACAAATTGCTTGAATTTTCTTTGGTTTTGCAAAGCCAGAGTTGATTTTATGGCAACGTATCAAATCTGATTTCTTAAAATTAGATTTCTCTGAAGTCATAGCTGCTCAAATACCACTTCCAAATTTCTGTGGAGGAAAATGGACCTTTATGTTATAGTTTATACATAAATACCATCAGAAAATGAGGCACTCATAGAGACATGTTTGAAACTTATATACACATTTCTATTCAAGCCCTATAGTAGTGGCATTCATCGCATGCAGTGCTATGCGCGTTCAGCTTTGCTGTTTCTTTATTTATGGACAAGCTATGAAAGCACTTTGTCAGCAACTTTTTTTAAGTGTTCACAGTACCAAATACATTCATTCTGAATTCACTCTAATGTAATTATAAAATCCAGAAGCGAGCTGATAACACAGCTAAAGGAAAATACCAACCTGCCTCAGTGTTTTCATGCTGTAATTAAAAACAGATGGCAACTCATGTAATTTATGCTATTCTACAATCAGTAACATGTTTGTATAAGATAAGAATGCTAAGACTGAATTGCATCTGCTTCAGCAACACCATATGCTAGTGCACAGTATAAATATTTATCCAAACCTACTTCATCATCTCATTTAAAGCTCAGTCACATGAGATAGTGAAAGTACCCTTCAAATACCTTCAATTAGCACTGAAGCATCTCCTCAGTCCTTTAAAGACTTAGAGTCCCAGCACAAAACAGTAAGGGAAGTTCCCTTCCCTAAGCTTCATGAAGAGGGTTAAATGGAGACGTTTGTAGTGCCTTATTTATATAACATAAATCCCAGTCTTTAAGGTCCCACTGGGCTGCCTTTAGCTTCTCTACTTTTCCCACTATCCTGTAAAACATTGGAGATTGGTCACAGCCATAAATGGGACATTTTTCCTGGGGGAATCATTTATTTTATTTAGGACTTTTATCTTGCTTGTCAAAAAAGTGAAGCAATCGCTGGTTTGGAGGTCAAACTGGCAAGGACTGTGGAGTGGGCTTTGCATTTCTCTGCAGCACGGTCTATGTTCAACCTCCCAAGAATTTCACAGTTCAGATTCTTCCTATTGCAGGAACTGAAGACGCTGACGATTCCTCTGCCCTGACATGTCTTGGGTTGCTTTTTCCCCTGCTTGGTACTTTATAATGCACAGCTTTCAGTCCTTTATGATACAAGCCTGTAATATTTCATGACCATGGCAGTATTCAGACTCTGTGGGCTAATCAGATGGTACTTAGGTTCCTTTGGTGAAGGGAGATTGGGCTTGATAACCTCAGTGGACCTGACAGCAATCTACTCCACGAAACAGTGGCTACTCAATTACACGTGTGACTTGGCTCTTCTTCTGCTAGTGAAATCATTTGAGAACACAGACCTGAAATAATAATTTGTCAATGCCAAAGACGATGGCACAAGCAGAAAAATTATGAGGCTGACCTCCTCCCTGTGCCAGATTTAAAGATCAGAAGGACAGCAGAACAACGCTGAACTGATCCCGGCTGCACACTGTAATGCCCAGGCAGAGCTCACCACAGAAGGGGCTGGTACGAGTGACCATATGTGGATCCCACACTCCCTGCTACTCATGGAAATGAAGAATCAGAAAAAGGTAGAAAAGTTTCAGTGCCACTGGCAATTTATACAATACAAAGACCTGAGATGCAATGGGTACATATAGTCATTTGCTCAAAATGAGTTTAAGGAATCAGATACTCCTTGGCATTCCTCAAGGGTTAAAGCTGGGCGCCGATTTCTCCAACCAACAGAGAGAACAGCAAAATGAGTGATTAATTTGCTTCTTTCTCAAGCCTCACAGTAAGGTAAACATTGTTGTGGTGATGTCACAGTAAAAAAGGTGTGATGCATAGATTGTCACTATTTTGAAATCAAGTTGTGTAACTTCACAAAGAATACTTATAACTTAAAAACAGAAATTAACTTACAGAATAAAACGCTGAAAAAAAGGGGCTACGCATTTTCCTGACAAGAACTGGAAATATTTAGCAGTCACGCACAGAGACCTGAACTTTGTAGCCAGTCAGTCAATACTGAATATTAAAGCAACCTAGGCACTTCAAAATCCTGCTGTTCCTGTCTTCCAGTGCTGACGACAGCAGTCAGCAAAACAGGGCTGCAAATAACTCAGAAGTACTCATCGCAACACTGACTCCTTTCATAGCCCCGTGTCGCCTCCAGCTCCCACGTGTTAACGTGCTCACAGCGCCATGCTCTTCGCAAGGCTGTCACAGGCAACCGCTCTTCAACAATACAGGTCTAAAAATACTTTAATAAAGCTATTTGAAAAGATATTTATTAAATTATTTGCTCAGCTTCATACTTGAAACCTCAGGCTGTAAGTGGTAACCCTACTTAGCAGCCCCAGAAGAAGACTTGAAGCCAAAATCCTAAACGCCCTCTTACATGTCTTCCACGGACCATGCCATCAGGGATTTTCTCAGAATTAAATTAAAAGCTACTCCGGAGGAGGATGTATGATGAGATGGCAAGGGCTGCCTTGCAGAGGTGCACATGTGTGACAGAGAGCCATGCATCCCCTCTGCCCAGCGCTGTGCCCACCACGCAGTCACTGCGTGTGGCCTGAGCTCTGTCCCAGGCTCATTGAGATTTCTCCTCAGACTCACAATTCACAGTGCTTTAGGGCAGGCCAGGAACCCAGCCAAGGTCAGACTGAAAGCAAGACCCCGCAAAGTCCTTCAGGTAGGCCAAACCTATAATCCTTACTGATTTATATAATACACAGAAGAGTTTTAAGTGCACAGAGTGGGGTCCTACAACGAGACTGTAGGCAGCAATCCTCTCACACAAATTTGTCCAGTGTAATGCAGAGATGAGAGTATAGTCCTCTCCAAGAGAGGTAAGTGCAAAATCTCAAGCTTTTCAAATAAAGACACTTCCAAACCCGATTACGCTGGATACATCTCCTTAGGAGGAAAAACCCTGCTGCTACTGCCAAGAACTTTTCTACAAACTGCAACGCCAAGTCTTGGCTCTTCTTCAAATTCTTGCCCTTTTCATCATAGCCAACTTTCCTTGTTAGCGCTTCTTTGGTGTAGCACTCAAAGCAACACTGGCAGACAAAAGCCTCTTGCACCAGCCCACTAGAAGTTACTGTGCCCAATAGTCTATTTTCAAAGTGCCTCTCCTGCAGCTTCCACACAGGGGAAGGTTTATTTTCAAGGAGCTGTCATCTAAAGCCTGTCATACGACTCCTTTAAATCTGCGAGATTGAAGAATTGTGCAAACAGATGGATTAAGTGACACAGATTTTTTAAAATTTCAAGTACTGCACTGTGATTTACATACCTATTGCTGTGGAAATACCTCAACAAAACCCCCTGTTTTTTTCGCCAGGAGATAAAGGTATTCAGCATTTCTGAAAATGGAGCACCAATTTTCGTGTCTGAACAGAGACTCTGCTAATAATATATGGCCATAATGTTTTATGTGCAATTCTGCTTTGGAAAGTGATGTTATATAAAGATATCGCCTTTGCAAATAAAAAGATCTGTCCTTTGTGCAAATTGTAGGCAATATATCCCAGTTTCATTGTTGAAAATGGCATTTGCTCCCTTCAGGACAGCAGAGGGTTTTACATTCTTCCATCTTGAATGGTTCGGGTAAACCTCAGTAACCCCATCAGTGTACATGAACGTATGGAAGACACAACGACATCATTTGGAACGTAAAACCAGTTGCAGAGGTGAAATATGAAAGAACCTAACACCCCAGGGTTTAGTCACAGGGCTGTCAGCATGAAACCAAAAGTAAGAACAACCCAAAGCCCCACTATATTCAGCTTTAAGCTGCTGAGTGCAGAAGTGAAATCTCTGAGGTTATACATATGACACCATGTTATTTTTACAAGTCAGGTTTCAGAATAGATCAACTTTATTGCTAGCTGCTATATCTAGAGAGTAAAAGATGATGCAAAGTACCAAACTCCCAAGTTCAGGATCTAGAACATGAAAAAATTCACTATTTTTAAATTTAAGTCCTTTACATTTTAGGCAAGGTTATTTTTTGGAAATTACACTCTTCATGTAAAACTTGTAGCTGCATATTGTATGTAGGTATTGTATGAAGTGCATAAAGAATTCCAGGTCCCTCATGAATCAAGCTGTTTCCCAGCAGGATGTGTCAGGGTGCTGCATGCACCAACAGGCTCTGCAGCTGCCATTCCCCCTCCCATGGGTTTGTCTGCCTGGATTCAAAAAAAGTCAGTGTTTCAAAGGTAGTATGTCCTTGCAACTTTCGTTTAAAAAAGCCCCACCCAAAACCAAACAAAAAAAAAAAAGCCAAAAAACCAAAACCCCAGCAGCTGGAGAGGTGAAACCCCTGTGGTGCATTTGCCAAGGAGGGTGCCACAGCAGGTCTGGCATCCTGGGATGGGCAGGATGCGCATCCCTGGTGCCGTGGCAGCACACACTGCCTCTACCTTGATGGGTGTGAATATACGGGTGAGAGACAGCTGGGGTGAGCGTGATGGGAAAGGGAGACGAATCAGAAGGCAGGACAAAATTTGTGGAAAGCATATGGAACACATCTGAAACCTTCATCTGTGTTGTTACCACACAATAAAACATGAGCTAAGCTGATAATTTAATCTTTCTGTCTGGCCCAGCCTGGACATTTCAGTAGGTGCAGCAGCTAGTTTCCCTTTCTTTTACCTGCACATAATGCTTTCCTTTGTTTTTCCCATAGTACAAGACAGTGATTAATTCACAGATGTATGCAGGATGTGATCCAAACTGCAAGTAAGTCAATAAGCTCCGCATTAGCAGTACAAAAGCCTTCCTGTGGAGTTTGTATTTATTCTTAAATCACATATGAAACTGTTTCAACTCTTCATGAAATATGAAAGTATCATACATTCCTCTTTCCAAAATGTCTTGAATCTGAACTGCTTTACAGGGAACAATGTGTTAAGTCAGCTTCACTTTCAGTAGGCGTCTGACTTGGCCTCTTGTCCAGAAGTTGCATACCAGCAACCACATAAATTGCAAAGTCAAGGGAGAAGCTAAAATAGTGCAGAGTTGGAAAAAGGTGAAAATACAAAAAATGACCCACCCAAAAACCAAAGCACTGCTACCACCGAAAGCACCCAACCAACAACAAAAAATATGAAACCCAAACATAAAAGGGAAAGGACAAAGAATGCAACTTGGAAAAGATAAATGAGTTTCATGTGGAAAAAGAACTTGAAGCATCTCAGGGAAAGAAGAAAAGGCATGGGAGGGTGGTGAAAGGCAGCAGAACCCACTGGGCACAAATGCCTGAAATAGACAAAGATGCTCAAAAGCACCTCTCCCTCCCCAAGTACAGGCAGCTCAAGACCTTCACAGAGCAGCACAAACGTCTCCACAAAATGACTTTCCCAGTAAGAAAACCCACCTTCATCCCAGCTGCAGCTGCTGGCCCGCTGGGGTCCACAGCCTGGATGTGGCAGGGCTTGCTCCCTCGCACCACAAAGCCCCAGCCCACCGCGTCCCCGACGATCTGGAAAAAGAAAAGAAGGAGGTGATTGCCTTCAGGCAGTTTGGTGACACAGTGCCTAAAACGTTCAAGACATAATTTAAGTATTTCTACACTTCCAACATAGAGTAAAAGACATTGTGTACAGGCTGCTGAATCACACATGGGAAAGGATCGATCCAAATGAGTCCACTTGTTTTTAACAAACTTTTTGTTGACCTAGGAGGCTGTAAAAAACAATGCTTCCAATGACTAGGTTAAAGAATGTCTTTACACACAGGCTTTCTCTTATAGTGAATACGAATCAAAGTTTATGTCCTGCCATAGTTTAGAAAGTCCTAAGTAGAAAACTTCGGTTTGGGTAGGTAACCCCTTCCTGCAGTGCGAGTACTACCAGAAACACAGAGTCTAGATGAGTTTGTATAATACTGGTATTATTGGCTTTATGTAATTTTACACTCCATTTAAGTCACTGGCATAAGGACAGGATAAACAAGTGCCAAATCAGACTTGAAATGTGTGGAAGTACTGATAACAGGGTTTGGGATTTTAAAGTACAAACCTCAGCAAATGCAAATAAGCCCTAATTATCCATCAGAAAATGTCTGTTTGGGTTACCTTATACATACAACATGCAGAAAATAAAGAAAAATACTGGAGACATACCGTAAAAGTTTTCCTTACGTATGGGGCTCCAGGCACCAAAAGCTCATCAGCAGTCACAGGTCTCTTTAATACTGTGGAGGTACATGAATGAATATTCAATATAAACACTCCTCTGGAGTTTCTCCTAGCAGGTAAGACAGCGATATGTATTGTTCACGATATTTGCCCACTTCACTTCTAAAATTATGGCTGTTTTTCTTTTAGTGAGAAATAATTTTGATGTTGTCTGCCTTTTCAGGCACAGGTGGCAGATAAAATGTCCCATAGGTGGTATTCAAAGACATTCATGAGTTTCTTGCTCACATTCATGGGAGCAGGGAAAATTCTAGCATACAAACCAAGATGTTCTGGTTGGTTTTTTTCACTTTCCCATGGATTTTGATGAACTGTCATTTAGCCAGCATTACACTTTTCAGAGCATGCCTGGTTAACATAAAAAACCTGAATGATTACGCTCCTTTGAAAAGTTAGAATCAGGTAAATCATCCATCCATGCAGGACTCCCTTGCAGGCCTCCTTTCATTGCATCTCTAGAATTCTTTTTTGTTTGATGACTGTTTTTCTGCATGACTGGTCATGACCTGGGTTTTTTTAAGTGTTTGCCTAAGAGAGACCTCATCTGACAATAAACATACCTCTGCCTTGTGTTTATTAGCACGCAGGTCTGCGACATGCTCTGGGTCTGGACAGCAGGAAAGTATTTGTGAAAAAAAAAGCACTTTATAGTCCAGCAGAGGATTAAGAAATTACATCTGACAGCCTTATGTTAACCTAAGCAACATGACGTGTGGATCTGTACTTGCACTACGGGAGAAATTACCCCATGTTGCCGGTAATCGTATAATTCTTAAAAAATAAGTTTGCTCATAAGCCCATTGCTGTCCTCTTTCAAATATGAGTCTATTAAAGCTATTCAGAGTTTGAAAACTAGGCCTAAGGGAGAATTCCTTTTTAAAAAATATGAATTTATGCGAGGGTAACATCAGCCTGTTCTTTTTCTTCTAGTGTTGTGTAATCAGCTGTATTAAAATAAACTTGTTCTCACTACTCATGGGTTGACACTTCATATATAATCAGAACCATAAATTAACAGAATACTTGGCATAGTCCAGATAACACACAAGTTTACGGACAGTGCGTGGATGCTGCTTTATCTGTCCCATAGAATTTTCCAGGATGTAATTAACATTGTACTGGTGCCAAGGAGCTCAACATACAAAATCTGTCAGAGCATTTTGAGGAACTATACCTGAGAGATATTGTACCAAAACATGATACTATGGCACTCTTCACAGAGGGGCAAACCCATAGCATAGAGGGGTAAACACTTTGGAAGGTGGTGCCGAATGCCCAACAGCAACATGCTCCAGCAATGCCACGACCACCAGCACTGAGAGCATTACCCCAAGTAGGACTGCTGTGGGGTTATGGCTTCCGGGCATGCAATACTACTGAGTCCTTCACATTGTTTGCATTTACAGCCTCATACTGAATTCCCAGAAGAGCCTAAGGAGAAGGAAGGAAATGTGCCAACAGGAGAGAGAAAATATCCCTGCAACTACAGCTCTCTTTCTGACGGCTATTCCACACAGCAGGACTGAAATGTACTTCAGCTCACTCATCTCCAGAGTAAATTGTCAATGTTTTGAACAGGATTCATACAGTGCTTGAGGCATTCTCTGGCAATCACTTCAGACACCAGCATCCCTTTGGAAGCAAAGCTTACACATATCCACTGAAGCCCTTCCCTGCTGCACAACACCTCGCGCACTACCAGCAGAGACCTGCTAAATTTGAAATAATAAGGAGCACAAAGGGCAGTGGGGACTCGGCTTTGGAATTTAGGTCTGCTTCTGAGGGGAACAGAGAGGCTGAAACAATATCTATCCTCTTCCCCTTCCCAGATGTACCGTAAGAAACAATTCTAACTGAACTGTGGAAGAATGGGTGTGTTTAACCTTCCGGCATGGGATAGGAAATCCTTTCAAAAGGAAAATAAGCTTCAATACTACTTTTACCTTCCTAAACAGTCCAGTCTGAGACCTAAACAAATGAAAACACTGAAACAGTCTCTGACAGGCTGAAACAAAGCTGCCTCCTTGTTTAGAGGCTGCTTTTTTCTGAGTTGTGTTATTTCATTGCAAATCAGGCGGCCACTGGATAGTTAAACCTCTCCTCTGACTTGCACCAAAGGAATGTCTCTAGGAGGAGATTTGAATCAGTTCAGAGCTTGGCAGTGAAGACGCAAATCTGGGTCTCTGACTGCATGTCCTCCTAAGAGATAAACTGCAGCTCAAACCACAATTATGGGCTTGATGCAGAGATTATTGGAGGCAGACGTCTGGCTTGTGTTCAGCAGGACTTCAGGCTAAGAAGAGGATAACAGTCCCTTTTGGCCTACAAAACCTGTGACGCTGTGAATTTTTAATTTATCCTTGAAAGGATGAAGTTAAGATGCAACACTAGGCATTCTTGACATTGCCTTCTTCCCAAACAGTTGTCTGTGCCCTGGCTCCCGTGATCATAAATGACACTGTTGCTCACCAGATTTGGGGTTGCAGAGCACGGGAGGACTGCTGCTGAGTGTTGGGCTACTGCTGAAGTACCCACTGCTGCCACAGCTACTCATGCTGCTCCTCCGTACTGCCGACACGATCTTTATCTCCTTGGTGGGACTCACTACAGAGAGAAAATACAGAGAGAAAGGGAACTGTTATCAATTATTAAACCTATTTCCCTGCTTTCTTTAAAACAATAGCAATAAGCCACGCTTCGCTGACAACATGGGGAAAGGGTTAGTGTGTTTTCCACAGTTAGAAGTGCCGCTTCATGACTACAATGCACTCATGTATGCTGTGGCTAACTTGATGGCTGAGCAGCTCCTTGTGCAGTGAATTCTAGGAGGCATTTCAACATAGGGATTTTTTTTTTCCAATTTTTCCTTCTGCTTCTTCTTTATTCTTTTGGTTCTCAGGAGGTATTGCTGTACAGCAAATGCTGCAGGCCCTCTTCCTGTCAGTTTTATTCTTCTTGAAAACTCCATGTAAAGTATACAAGTAATTACTTGTATCAGAAGGAGGTGATCATCCCCCTGTACTCAGCTCTGGTGAGGCCGCACCTTGAGGGCTGTGTTCAGTTTTGGGCCCCTCACTACAAGAAAGACATCGAGGGCCTGGAGTGTGTCCAGAGAAGGGCAACAAAGCTGATGAAGGATCTGGAACACAAGTCTTATGAGATGTGGCTGAGGGAACTGGGACTGTTTAGCCTGGAGAAGAGGAGGTTCAGGGGAGACCTTATTGCTCTCTACAACTACGTCAAAGGAGGTTGTGGTGAGCTTGGGGTCAGCCTCTTCCCTCAGATAAGTAGCAATAGGACAAGAGGGAATGGCTGCAAGTTGCACCAGGGGAGGTTCTTGTTAGACATTAGGAGAAATTTCTTCTCAGAAGGAGTGGTTGGGCATTGGAATGGGTTGCCCAGGGAGGTGGTAGAGTCGCCGTACCTCGGGGTGTTTAAGGAAAGGTTGGATGAAGTACTTAAGGACATGGTTTAGTAAATAATATTGTGGTGGGGGGGTGGTTGGACTAGGTGTTCTTGGAGGTCTTTTCCAACCTTAATGATTCTGTGATTCTATGATTCTATACTTTGGGTTGGAGGGGGAGTTAATTTGTTCTATTTGTTCATGGACACTGATTTTTGATCAGCATCTGACATGCTATTGATACAGGTGCAAAACCATCCCAGGGAGCTACAGAGTTGATAAATTGAGTAAATGGGCAATCCCTATGGGCAGGGACATGATACCCTGCCCTGCTTTTTTCAGATAACCACTACAACTCCTCGTCCAAAAAGTATTGTTTATCACCCCATGGAGTCACTCTACAGACAGCAGTATAGTTGATGAGTCACCTGAGAGAAAACTGGTGTGTTTTCTGTTGTCATGGTTCTGCTTGCGCAGGCAAAACGGGCTGTCATGGCTTTCTGGCATTAAGCGGGATTTCTCGGTGAGGAGCTCCATTAATCGCCGCCGCCGCCGGAAATTCATTCTGCACTGGTAGAGCAAGCTGCTGTCCATGAAATGGTGCTTGTTGGAGACTGGGAAAGGAACAGATAGAAAGTCTATGCCCGGTAGGACTGAAACAAGAGCACACCTCTCTGCAATGGGTGCGCTGCTTGCCTTGGTGTAAGGAAGCAGCATCCAGAGCTCTCCCCTTCCCTTCCCCGACTCCGAAAAAGGAGGAAAGCGCTCAGCTTCACATGAGTAGCTTCAATATACAGGCTTTTATAGCACTGAGAACAAAGAAACTTTAGTGGCCATTGCTGAGGGAGATCTTTTACACTACCTTGATTAATGACAAGCACTTCTTTTTGTCAAGTGGGAATGGAAGCACTTTATCTTTCCATGACAGGTTGGGTAGTGGTCCACTTCCATGCACACTCCCTCTGTATGCTGTTTGATGCTGCTGGTCATTACAGAGCAGTCTCAGCTCCCTATATTGATATTTTTTTTTTTGTAAATTCATTGGTCTAGGGCAGCCCCTGGGAGCTCTGGCTGACCACCCCTCTCAGAACCATGGGGCAGCAGAGAAATGAGACCTGTGTATTATTTCCTCTGTCTTGTTCACCACAGACACCGTGTCCCAGACACTTCCTGCAGGCCACTTCCTCCCCTTCGCACGGATACGCAAGGTTTGGGAACAGGCACCTGGCCAAAAAACATTTCTTACATAATGAACAAAAGTCTTAATTAAGCCTGTTTTGACACTGAGAGCAAATCCCAGGTTGACGGTGTCAGAACAAGAGTGCCGAGCCAAGAGGCAGACTGCAGCATCACTGTAATGTCGGCATGCTCGCTGCCACTGGTGCTGCCTCTTAACAGTGACAACAAATGGGGCAGTTGGATGGAGCTCTGTGCCAGGTCCCAAAAGTGCTCACACTGTTTCAGGGCTGGATCACAGGACAGCCCTGAGGATACTCCCTGCATTAGTACCTTAGGACCTTAATTAGCTGCAGTAGATGTTTTGGCAGCATTTTTTCCATCTTCACCTAGCTCCTGTGATCACGTTCCACAGATACAATTTCCCACCATTGACCTGTTCCAGAAAGGATCTAGATTCTGGATTTATCTAGTCTATAATTTGCATTTCTTCAAGTACTGAACCTCAAGAGCTGGTGAATTAAATGTATTTATATGTAAACTGTCAACAACAACATAGATACGCACTCAGACAGCAGCCAAGTCTTACACTCCATTTGGCCTCAGCCTGCTAACACAGACACAGAACCTTTGCCTTGCTCTCTGACATAGGGTCCAAAAGCTGCAGAGCCAAATGTGCTGCACCAGATTCGGAGCCTGGAGCCTTTCTGGCCCCCTCTCCCTTTTTCCTATTCACCAACACTCCTTCTTGTTCTCATCCCTACGTAACATCTCCGTGAGTCTCAGACTGCTCTCCATGAGCCCTGCAGAAGTACATCATGTACATGACAGCCTTGCAAAAAAGGCTGTATTTAGACATAAAACTTCCAGTTCATCATTCAATGCATGTGAGCTGAAGGAAAAACAGCACAGGGGAAAAAAGGTCACTTTCTGCAGCGGCTGGTGGCCTCAGAGAGAACATTCATGCCAGGGATGTCAAGTAAGTTATGATGATCTAGAGAATAAAGAGGTGATAGTCCTAGCCATGGTCCTCAGGGCACAGCTCTCCATCTGGATACAGGAACTGCCATGTGCGGTCAGGTCTTGGAAAGAAGCCTGTCTCTTGCTTGCCCATGTTGCTGTCAGAGAGGGGACACTGTCTGTACAAATGGACTTTTGCTGTTGGGACACAAGGAATAATCAGGGGACAGGAGCTTTCTGAGCTGCCAGGCAGAGTGGCCGCCCTGGAGTCATATGGCATCTCTTAGAATTTTGAAAAAAAAGGCAAAGTTCTGAAACTACCTTTTTTCCTTAATAAAGCAGAAACGTCATGCCAGGCAGCCAAACTGTGACGTTTCACGTACCATCTACATGAAAGACCTCCGTTACTTAGACTGCCCAGCTGTGCTGAAGAGCTTCAGGGCGGCCAGTACAACTCGCCTTCTCTCTCCTTCATGTTGCTGATGAACTTCGTTTCCTCAAATGAGCCTTATACATCCTCCATGAGCAATACAGCTTTGCTAAGACAAATTTAGCACGGCAAGCAATTTGTTACTGCGTTCTGACATGTGAATTATTGCAGACACACACTGCTGCCATGCTCATCATTTTGGACACACAGAGCATGCAATGCTATTAAACATTTACTACTGATCACTATGTTTGAAGAACAGAAATAGAGGAGGAGATATTTGGAGACTCGCCTGCATCCACAAAAGGATTTGCTCTCAGAAGCAGAGCTACTATGTAGGTGTTCACAGCCACCAGTTTCATTTCCAGATCACTGCCACAATAAGTAAGAGTTGCAATATCTAGCAATATCCCATCATGTTATGAAAATAACCTAATGCAAATATAAAAAAGCTTCCTTTATTGTTTATGACATCTTAGGGAGTTTCCTGAAACTTAAGAAGCTCTGCTCATTCAGCACGCTGCTGGGATTCGTGACATTAAATGAGAGAGGGCCCCACAAATCCTCTCTTGGAAGTTGAATTGCTGTTGCCAGCCGTTTACAATCCAAGAAATATCAGTATGGTTCCTGATTCAAGTTAAAAATTATGGCACTGCAGTTCTTAAGTAAAACTACTCTGTTCTGTTTGTGTCATTAACTGAAGTGCTCTGTCAGTCTTCAGAAACCATGATAATCGGAGATCAACAAACAGCCGTGCTGCAGACACTGTGAAGCACTCTGAAATTCCAGAATAATCACTGACTGTGGAAATACATAATATAAACTTTTTTACGCTACGATACTGAACATATTTTAGAATAACGACACTTGTTTTGACTGAAATATCATAACAGTATATACTTAAAATAGCAAAGCTTAGGCCTTAGTTTGAAGCAATCCATCCCTGCTGTAACTATTTCAGTACAAGGAAGGGTGAATCGCTGTACAGTAAGGGAATGCAAGCAGGAAAGGTAAGACCAATGACTGCACGTAGTAGAACATTTGGATATAGGCTACACAACAAAGTGTTTGTAGCCACAATGTTTATGACAAGAAGTATTACTACAGAATCTACTACTCACTGATTTTCATAGTTTAATTCCTCATTTCTACTAATAGTTCACGTTTCATGTGAGACTGTTAGAGTAACAGTGTGCATTCTCAGTATGAGCAAATAACTTGTTTGTAGCTCTGTGTATCATTTTGCATATTCCTTGACTAAAAGGTAGTATTTATGTATATTTAAGGGGAAGCTAAAACAATGAACAGGAGTGGTTAGCTCAAACTGCCTCCTTGTGTTCACATGATCAAATAAAATACTTCACCCAAATGGTCGCTGTGCCCTATGGGGCTTTTTTTTTAATCATCAACTTTCTGACATGTTTGTTATTTGGGATGAAATGTCTGTGCCGGGACTCTGCCTAAGGGTGAATGTATTGGGAATGATGTGGAAAAAAGGGATTTCCACACTACGGTCAGAAGGAAGAGGTCAGGAGGGGGAAGCAGACCCCAGAGCAGGCTGGCTCCGAAGCTCTCCTCGGGTGCAGTGGCTGACTTTCAGCATTAACCAGGAGGAGCTACGCAAGCCCTCGTCCTTGATAAATCACTGCTACATGAATGCCAGATGCAGAGCACACACAGAAGGTTCTTTTCATTGCAATCGGTACATGCCAGGTGAGAGGCAGCAGCGCAGGCATGGGTGCTTGGCTCAACAGTCTGTGTTTCGCTGCAGTCATCAAAGTGGGAGTGAAAAACTTCTCTGACCCAGTTGCAGAGTGCTGGAAGCACTGTACAGACTTGCTCAGGAGGGATTTCTTTGAAAGTAATATAGAGGCTGTTACCTCCAGCTAACGTGGAGGGTTGACTCAGGCAGCAGCAGATAAACTCATGGCAGCTGGCAAGGTTCTTGCTCCAAGTACCTGTCCCTCTCATAGAAGTTGCTGCCTCCAGATAGGGACTAATTTTACTCCCGAACTAGTTCTCTGCGCTTCATAATGCACCATAGAAAAGCAAACTGGCACCCTTTAAGTTTGTCTTAGCCAGTCAGGCCATGGCTGGTGAGTATCAGGACCTGTATTTGTACAGGAGTGATGTAAAGAGCAAGGTGGGGTGACTTCGCAGGTTTCTCGTTCCTATTTAATTCACCACTGCTCATGTGGCAACATGTTCATGTTACGATGTGCACCTTATGAAACAGAAAGAAACTGTGCCAAAGAGAGTATATAAAACATATGGTGATTGGCAACCTCCAAAATCACAAAAGGGAATTAAAAGAACTCCTGGTGCTGGAGGGAAAGACACCAACATTAATTCACAGTCACCAATCTCAAACTTTAGAGGTATGGTTACAACCCACTGGTCTAATCTTCCACAAACACAGGCCAAAAAATTTCTCCCAGAAACAGAATTTAAAAACTATCTGTGTACTACAGGCCCCCTGAT
>VZTU01009255.1:355-16130 GCA_013400835.1 Zapornia atra
CTGTTTGGATGTTATTCTCTCGAAACACTCTTTATCACCAGTAGAGAAACATACTCTCCAGAGAGAGTTCTGAGTTGTGTTGTTACTTTCTATGCACAAGAAAGGAAACTTGGCTGACCAAGTTCTTCGTTTAGGATAGCCAGTGAAAGGCATAAAATCAGAGAGGCTGCAGATTTGGTGCAGATAACTGAATGAATGTGCAGACATTTTCTGCTCTGTGCAATGAAGACTAAACCTGACCTCTGCAATGGAAACAAATCTAGCAGTTTGTCAGTGCAGGTATGTAGCATCTCCCTCCTGTAAAGCCCTGTTGTTTCATGAGCACATATATAAAGGGATGGAATTTTTTTTCCTACATATTCAGGTTAACTTTGTGAGAGGACGTGACTGGATGAATTACATCAGGCTCTTAAGTTTTCTTTTTTAACTCTGGTGCATAGGATGAAGCAAAAGCAGCATTGCAGAAGAGCGGGAAGATGTGCAGAAATCAACAGATGAGTAAAGCACGAAGTGAGAAAAATCCCGGGGTAGCACTACTTCTGTAGAGCTGCTAAGGCACCGGTAAATTAGATTTCTGGGTTACATTAGTGACTGAAAAAAAATGCAGAAACGCTGCTGTTTACCTACATTCTGAGCAGTAACTCTGCAATCTCACATGTGTGTTTTTAGTCATGTTTCAGAATAGGAAAAAAGCACTCCTTTCCCACATAATATTTTACTCTCAACTACAATAGAAGCTGCATATTATATTTGAGGGCTGTGTAATCAAAAGTGCTTAGATTCCTTTTAGAACCATTTTCTCATAGCGATCATCCTTGGAAATGTGGTCTGGACCCTCTAGAGAGAAATTCTGTATTTTACATCTCATTTTAAAAAATTAAGGAAAGCAAGGAAAAAAAAAACAAACAAACCAGAGTATGCCTTCCCTTTAGTGCTGTTCCCAGGCCTTTAATTTATATTAGTAGCTCTTTGCTCTTCCTGCTGTCTTCAGTAGATCTGCATGTGACATTGATTGAAGCTGCAGATATTTCAAGAACAGAACAAGCTAGAATGGAATGTGCTTGTTAGTGAAAACTATTTGCATCACTTTGCTACAGACAGTGAACAACTGATGAAACTCGGTTTAGTCAGAAGAAGAAATATGCAACTTAAACAGATATGGAGCAGGAGAACTGTGCTAATTTTATGACTTTGAAGTAGATAAAACAGGATCCATTTCCTAGAGATCCTAGTTAGAGGCAATTGGAAATTACATGAAACTGCAGTATTTTATTTTCTGAATACTACCAATTTGCAGTGATAAGAGATTTAATTATTTTTTTCATTTGCATTGGAACACAGTTGCTTAGTGCATGTCATAATTGCAATTCTTACTCTTGTCAATCTTATTCCTTAACATAATATCTGTATTTGCACTTGGGCTGTTTTTTAATGATGTATTTTATGATTCTGAGAAGCAAATGGAATTTGAATTAGAAGAAACATTCTCATCTTTTTATAAAAATCTCTGTTTGTTTTTCTGAAAGTTAGCATTGATGTAAATTATGTGATGAACACTCATCACAGTCAGAAACCACTAGTGTCTTGGAAATGTTCCTGAAAAGTGTCCAAAACTTTATCTTAAAAAAAGAACAAGATCAACATTTCATGCAAGTCAAGGAAAATTTCCTTGCTGCTAAAATCCAAATGAATATTGATGAACTTCTAGGAATTGTATAAGTGAGTTTACCCAGAAAGGAAATTTTAAGGCAGTGCATGGGAAGACATTAATAAATAAAAATTAAATTATAGTAAATTAAAAGGAATTCAGATTGTAGTGCTTAATATTCTCACAGGGTTCTGTGTATCAGATACACTTTCAGGAGAGGAGTAGCAGTTTCTGTAAGGGTAGCTACAGATTTTCCTGCCGTGGAGTAAGCTGCAGGAATGCTGCACAGACAATTCCTATGTATTTCTATACTTGAGTTTCCACCTAATTTCCGTCTCTTAGCTGTTTTTATTTTCTTCCCCAAGGAAGTTACATTGAACTAGACAGAAGGAATCTGTCTTTAACATCAGTCAGAAGTTGGCTGATACTTCAGTATAGAGGAGAAATAATAGCAAACATCTAAGAAGTTTACTCTCTCATGTCTACGTATGTTTGTAGAAATTTACCTAATACGGCTTGATCAATAGTTCTAATTCTTTATTTAAAACATGTAGGTAATTTAATTTAACTCCCAGTTTTACTGCTTTAAAAAGGTATTTTACTGTTTTATACCCTACTTGCCATTATGTGTTTCAGTCTGTGATCAAAACCATTTGATGGTCAATTCTCTCTTTCTGTTGCGTGGCTGCTGATTTCATTGCCAGTCCCTGACAACATGGACTGCAGCTTGGCCAGGTAAAGTTGATAGCAAATAGTTTATGCTCAATAGACAAAATGTTGGAGCAGGGGTTTCTGAAACTTTTCCAGCTGTCACATCATTTCCAGGCAAATAATTTGGCCTGATTTTAAAAATCAGAAAGCAGATAACCTTAACTTTGTTCACAACTCTTTTGTGCCTTTCATGAAATGTCATCAAGCCTTAACAAAGAAAATTAGAGAACCAAGTAGGAAGGAGATGAGCAGGAAATAGCCATATGTGATAAATAGATACCAGGTAGGAGCATCTTGAAGAGATTGTGTCTAGATTAAGGGTTGTCAGAAGACAAAGTCCAAGGAACAGTATAAGGTGTTGGAAGTAACAGGAAAGAGATCTTCAACAGAGATTTTGAGGTTAATGAGGAAAGGAAAGGGGTTGAGAACAAAGCAGGGAAAAAAATGATAAATGGCCTCAATTATCTCTTTTAAAATTTCTCTGAGATTCTTGACAGAAATGGAAAGAAAAGCTGGAAGTGCAGAATAGCTCTTACGGGCCTCTGTCTCAAAAAAAGAAAAGCTTTAATAGCTGTAAGTAACATTTATTATCTCAATTTTTAGTGGTGTGCTTGACATACAATCAGTGATACCACAGTTATATCAGGTTGGCCTGACAGTCAATGCTGTACATGAAAGGTGAGTGCTCATTACTTTGTGTTTTAAAAAATCTTTCCAAGTGAGCTGCTTTTGATCAAAGACACCTAATTAAAGAATTAAGCAAGTTTACATCTAATAGACTGCCTGCAGTTCTCCACTGCATTTCTACCAAGCAATAGTCTACTTTACATGATTGTCTATTATACTCATTAAGAAACTAAGCGAGCTGATTGTGTTTCTCTGAGAGGAAAGTAAATGAAAGCTAGAAAAGGTGTGTAATGCTTTAATGAGATGAGTGTGGTTCATGCTCACAGCCTGTTCGTTTTCATTTAGCACATGCATCAACTTGTAAATTATCTTCAGCTTTCACATGGTGTAATGATCTTTTGCCATTTTGGTTGCACTGCACTCAGTCGTTGGCAAGTCATGGAGATGGCTGGTGTTCCGGAAGAGGCTTCATTCTCCCTGACAACAAAAGTAACAGTGATTAGTTCAGCTTCTTAGTTGGGGCTCTATGGTCTAACCCAGCTTGACATCATAAAGGCAACAGTATTTTGTGGGCTTCCCCCCACACACCCCCTTCTTCTTTCTCTCTCCTCTCTGTCTCTTCTGGAATGCTTTCTGAGCAAATTCTTTGCTTGCAGAGGAATGTCACATTCTCTTGCACTGGTTGATAAATATTTATGCCTGAGAATGGCATAAAGCTCTCTTTTGGATGCTTTCCCATTTTACAGTGTGCTGGCTTTTGGCCTGATCTCTGTATTTAGAAAACACTGTGTATACCTGCATGCCTTCTTGACTCAATTTCCTATTCCTAATGGGTCTACAGCCAGTACTGCATGAGAACCACAGTGCATATTGCAGAATTTTCAGTGAATTGTCAGGATACTTAAATAAAGCAAAATGAAAAATAGTTGGCTTCTTTTATAAGTGCATAACCACGTTTTATGGAGAATTCTATAGATATGCCTGGAAAGGATGTAGTACACAAAACCTAAAAAGATTTTAAAGCACTTCAGTACTCTGGTAAAGCTGGAAAGCTATGAATGGAATTAAAACCGCAAAAAATAGAATTCCTGTATCTATATTAATTCATCCCCATTTTACAATTATGTGGGTTTTTATTTTTTCCCTACACATTTTCATAAATGTATTGCTGAACTCTGCTTTTCTACATAGATTTTCTTATTAAACAAACATATACATCCAGTGAAAAATATTTTGATTATTAAAGGGAATATTCTACTACCCATAGAATGCTGATACTTTCTAAAAGCATTGGTTATGGAAGTTAACTTATGGTTTTTTCCTCTTTAAAAGGAATAACACTCTTCCAGATGTAATGGGTGTTCCCTGTCTTCAGTAAGGGACCTCTAACAGGTGGTTCCATGAGAGAAATGCATGCCCTCTGGTTGCACCCATACATGGTATGCCATCGGGTAGACAGACACTTGTGTGAAAGACAAACTCTGGATTCTGTGTTGCATCTACCTCAAGGTTGGGTACATGTCTCCTTGCAACTTCTGCAACTTGTGCAACTTGTGTGAGTCCAATAGTCTGGTTGTGTAGCATATTTACTTTTGAGGTATAAGTGTGAAACCGGAAAGCTTGTCTATAGTTCCTTCCTGAAAGGGTACTTGTGTCTTTTGTTGCTAGGGCAAAGAGCATTTGTAGGTCGCCTGAGCTCAGCCCATCTCTACCATTCAGCATGGATGGGCAGACCTGCCCAGGGAGCTCCCCCAAGGTTCGGACCACTGTTTGATGTCAGCCAGCCCAGCTGCAGGGTGGATTAGGCTGTCCAGTCTTCATGGCTGCATGAGCCACATTTCAACATCTCCATCTGGATCCAGAGCTATCTACTGTGTGCATTGTGGGGCTGCTTCAAGGGGCTACACTGAAAGCAGCTTTTAAGTGGGCTGTTAAAATGCTCCTAATATCTGCTCTGCTGTGGGGTAGGGCCAGACTAGGAGTCAAGATCAATACCGATAGAGACTGCAGTGTTGCAACCTGGCTGCTTCATTTTCTCTGATGGAGAATTTGATTCCCCAAAAACTTCATGTCAACACACTAGCTACATACTGCAGTCCCACCATGGGTACCAGATGTGAATTGCTTGTGAACTGTATGAAGCCACCTGTTTGTCGTCTTGAGATGGTGCTGGTCACTGATGGTACTGTGAAAACTCGGACTATGTACCTAATGGGCAGTATGATCTCTGTGTGTATATACATACAAACATAAATGTATACTCCTAAAGATAACTTACAGGAGTTGGATTTTATTTAAGGGTCAAAAACTGTAACTTTGATGTAGCATATATACTGTGTGGTGACCTGGGCAGGAACCTTTGTGTCAGATTTAGACTTAAATGTTACCTGATAAATTATTTATTTTAGTATAATTGGTTTTGTATTGTTATTTTCAAATAAGACAGAAAAGGCAATCGTTTTGCTTATTTTATAATTTTATCCATCCTTAATTGGGGGTGCAATTCCCATTTTAGGGAGACAACTGCTTGGAGTTGTGGTGAAATTCCAACTTTTTTCCTAATGTTTCTTTTCTGGGTAACTTGATTGTTAAGATTCATTCACTTGGGAAGAGCAGGTTAATAGGGCAAGAAGCTTGTCAGTGTATGCTATAATAAAAATATTGTTGCAGGAGGAAAGAAAAGGATTAGTTTAGAAAAGCAAAGAGGTAGAGATTAACATTTAAAATGTGTAAATCAACAAAGATTAGAAATGCTTCAGTATTACTAGACCAATTATTATTTTCTTAGACTTGCATTTTTCCCTGTGGCTGATGCACAGGCAAGGTTGGGCTATTTGGTTTTTTGCAGGCTATGGCTATGTGTTTCAGTGACTCAATTAAAATTTGCCTCATGCAAATTGTTCCAGGAGCAGATCTGCCTGCCAAGCTGGGCAGAGAAAATGTGCAGCGAGGTCACAAAGAAGATGGTTCTTCATTATGCTCTGCCAAAATCTTAGCAGATCATCACTGAGCATGTCCAGATGTAAAATTTCAGTCACTGTCTGATTTATTTTTGTATTGTATTTTTCATTTCCTGTATTCCCATGTCTACTGATGGATGAAATCAGTTCTTCTCCTGTCAGCCAAGCAAAGTATCAAGTTGCAGCCTCTTGTTGATTTTGGAATTTTTTTTTTTTATTTTTTTGTTTAAGAAAATAGATGCAATGTGTATGTGTTTTTAAATCAGGACAGCGTCTCCTACCAGCCAGACTGATACTGAGGGCTTGAGGGAGATGTAGGTATGGCATAGAGCAATTTGCTCTTCATGTGCTGTGGTTGCTTCAGTATAAAGCTCCACTAATCATGTGTTTCCACCCTTTCCAATCACTGTGTCTCGTCATGTCAAATTAGTGAGTGTCGGGAAGACATTTCTGATTTTTGTTTAAATTACTTTTGGACTGAGAATGAGCTTTGACAGTTTAAACTGAAGCTGGTTTTTTTGAAGTCATTAAAATCTGGAAACAAATGGAAACTTTTAGCAATTTTAAAGGGTCAGCGATGGCTTAAAAAGCCACTTCTGCCTGAAAAATAAATAACTAGAGATCACCTAAGATTATAGTAACTGCAAAAGATCTGAGGGGAAAAAAAAAGCCCTTTTCAGTTTCTTTTTCAGAACCTGGTGGTATATGGTATATCAGGTATATGCTTTCCGTGCTTCTTTAGGAGTCCAATAATTAGAAACCAAGCCAACAAAATAGGACAGCAATTAAATAAAACATAAAATATAACATCTTGTGCCTGCAGAATTGGTAGAAGCAATGGAAGTATCCATTGTATTTTTAAGCCATTGTTTATTTTCTTATTTCAAGTAAGAAGTCTTATAACTAAATAATTACACAATGGAGATTTTATTGTTACTTCATAACATTAAATCTTGCTTCTAGGAACCCTCAGTTCTAGTATATGTAGTCTTTCAGGCAGGCCCCAGATTTTTTTATATGCTGTAGCAAAGCTGAGGGGAAAAAAAAATAAAAGGGATTTGAGACATTGAAAACTCTGCCTGCTTCTATTAGGAAAGACATTTTTCATCTTCAAATTTTATGCACATATGAACTAATTAAGAGTGTAATATGAAATAAATCCATGGCAGTGCAGATGTTTTACTTGCAAGAGCAATAGCTTGAGTGATTTCCTGTAGATTTTTAGAAGAATAAATGTGAATCTCAGGCATTGGTCATGCACTCATTTATACTGGCATAATGTATTACCAGAGGGAAAAAAAAATGCAAATAAGCAGAGAAACAAGCCTATACACTTCCCGACTTTTGTTCTATTGTTTGCTTGGTTTTTTTTCAGCTCACTTAAGATTGATAAATTTTAGCTCCCTTTTTGGCTGAGATGCATTTCATATTGACTGAATGACTATCCATTGAATAAAAGAAGTATCGTTGGCAGAATTTCTAGCTAGATATCTTGCTGTTGATTAGGAAACAGGCTGCTTGTATCTGTCAGATAAAGAAAAAGACTCTGCATTTCCAATATTGCTTCATCCTGGACTATTATTTCTTCATTAACTTGTTAAAAGAGAAAAAGCATCTATAAGGCTTTTTTTTTTTTTTTTCTCCTCAGGCATCCATGCACAAAATGAGTATGAGCCAAAAGGAAAAAGAGGGGGAGTGAAAGGAAGAAAAGGAACAAATGAACAGGGAAATGAGTAAATCCAAAAAGCTAGACAAAGAATATCAGTATTTTTGTATTTCATCCGTGCTTTCAAAATCAGGAGTGACCTTTCTGAAAGCTGAAATGAGTAGGCATCTTCAGCAAGGTTCATTTGAGGAAAAAACGGGCAGTTAACAACACACAGCAGCAGTGACTATGCAATAGCTCCTCGGGGACTTCTGATGAAGTCAAGCGAGATAATATTATATTATATAAAGAATATTAGATCAAATCATTTGGGTCAAATATCTTAAGACTCTTATTAAGTATATTTTCCTCTGTATGATTGTGGGATGTGTGACTGATCACCTTTCTTATAGCAGGCTGGAACTCAGATGGTTTTGAGAAAGGCCCTTAGGGCTACAGAGCTGTTTCTGTTTGACAGTCATGGTCTGGATTCCCTCATTTATATTTAACTGTAATCATCAGCTTTGAGAAGAGTTTCTAATTTTAAACACATGGTGCACCCCCTGCCCCCTCCTTTTTTCCTCAGGAAAGCTACAATTTGCTTGGGTGCATCTCTACTTTAACTACCAACACAGTTGAGCTGCAGAGTAGGCTTCACCCATAAAAAACAGTGCTGCTAGAAACTGTTACCTCCCTGTCTTTGTATTAATTTGCTGCTGTTTAGGGTTGGAATTTTTTTTTTTTTCCTTTTGATTTTGTCTTCTTTAAAATGATTCTACCTGGGTCTTAAGTATCATCCAAACCACATGGTACCATTGTCATTAGTGGCCTTGATAAAATATCATTGTTTTAATATGGATATAATAGGGCTACGAAGATGATTAGGGGCCTGGAACATCTCCCGTATGAGGATAGGCTGAGTGAGCTGGGACTGTTTAGTCTGGAGAAAAGAAGACTTAGGGGGGACCTAATTAGTGTTTATAAATATCTTAGGCATGGGATGCAGGGGGAATTGGCCAGCCCCTTTTCAGTGGTCTGTGGGGACAGGACTAGGGGCAATTGGCCAGCCCCTTTTCAGTGGTCTGTGGGGACAGGACTAGGGGCAATGGTTGTAAACCGGAGCATAGGAAGTTCCGCACCAACATGCGGAAGAACTTTTTCACAGTGAGGGTGATGGAGCAGTGGAATAGGCTGCCCAGGGAGGTGGTGGAGTCTCCTTCTCTGGAAATATTCAAGTGTCGTCTGGATGCCTATCTGTGTAATATGAGCTGGGGAGCTGCTTTGGCAGGGGGGTTGGACCCGATGATCTCTCGAGGTCCCTTCCAACCCCTACGATTTTGTGATTCTGTGATATTATGATACCTAAATGTCTTTCTTGCAAATTCATCTTAATGTTGCACTAGTCAATTTCTAAACAAAAAATTAGAAGTGCAATGCATTGTTATTTCCTAAACTGTAGAGATCCAATTGGATGACGTCTGGAGCTATATATTAAATAGAGAAATAATTTTTTAAAAAACCCTTAATATCTATTTTTGCTCTGGCAACATTTTATCCAAACTTATGTCCTACACACTTCTTTATTAAATGACCACATCTCAGTAAAAGGTTGTATATAAATAAAACTTTACTGCAGAACTATAACGTTTGCTTAGATGTCTACATATTTAAACATCAAAAAGCTTTGTAAACTGTCTGCCTTTACACTTCGTACAATGCTAACCCCAGAGGGAGGGAAGAGTGAAGGGCAACAGGGTCTCTTTGTGTTTGTACAGATTGTTATCCTTTTAACAAAGACCAATAAAAAACATAGAAATCCATATGTTTGGATTTGTTGCTGCCACATTAATTATACATGCGCTCACAGTGTAACAGTGCGAAATAATCTGAGATGATATAAAAAAGGAATTTCAGGACTGGCATCTTTTTCCTTCATTAGAAATCCCAAATCCTAAACTGACTTTTCTGAGAGTGTCTTGCTTAACAGTCTGTGAGAAATACTATTAAAAAAAAATTTCCTTGGTATTAGTTTCACCACTGTCTCTAAGAGTGTGTGTCAAACACAGAATAGCAAAACAGAAGTGATATTTTTCAGCTTTGTAAAACAAGTTCATTTATTTGATTTTTTTTGGTAACCATTTTGTGGTGAGGCAGACAATTTCATGGATCAATCTGCCATGGAAACTAAGTTCTGCAATGTTCAGTATTGTGATAAACCTAACTAAATTTTATAGAGTCACAGACGGGTTTGGGTTGGAAGGAACCTCAAAGCTCATCTAGTTCCACCCCACCTGCTATGGACAGGGACACCCTCCACTAGATCATGCTGCCCAAAGCCCCATCCTACCTGGCCTACAACACTTCCAGGGAGGGGGCAGCCAGAGCTGCTCTGGGCGATCTGTTCCAGTGCCTCACCACCCTCAGAGGGAAGAATTTTTAGATTTCTAATCTAAATCTACCATCTTTTAGTTTAAATCCATTACCTCTTGCCCTTGTAAACAGTCTCTCTCCAGCTTTCCTTTGGGCCCTTTTTAGGTACTGGAAGGCTGCAGTAAGGTCTTCCTTCTCCAGCCTTCTCCAGGCTGAACAAGCCCAACATGCTCTAGCCCTCTCATCTCTAGCCTGCTTATCTTTGTGGTCCTCCTCTGGACTTTATCTAGCATCTCAGCTTGACGCAGTATTTCACATACTCCAGGTGGGGTCTCACAATAGCACAGGGGCAGAATCACCTCTTGATGAATACATGTTTTGGTATATTAATGCCCAGTCTGTAGTCAGCAGTCTTGAGACACATTCAGCATAAAATAAAAGCCTTTGTTTGATCAGCTGACAGCTCTCTAGACAATTTGGATTGCATGGCAAACAGGCTTTGCTTAGTTACCTCATGGTAGGCAACAAACAGACCTGAGATGCTCTGCAACCCCAAAGACATTGATCTGAGGCTGGCAATTTTGGCAGCAGACTTGCAGATCTGCACCTTTTTTTAATCACCAGCTGGAGGGCAGGCAACCTAAGGGCATTTCAGAAAGTACTAGATGCTGCTGTATGAGCAACTGTATGGCAGTTCAGACTAAATTTGGTGCGGAGTTTAATTCAACTCTAAATCTGCCTAAATATGGATGGTAAGACAGTCCAGTAGTTAATCCTGAGAGCTGGAAAATTAGCAGCTCTTCACCTGCAAATATACTGAAGCCCTGTGGTTATATTACTGTCCAATTGATGGTCAAACACACACTTTGTAATGGTGTTCTGCCTGAAGTGAAGCAACATTTTGAACCCACATATGTCAGGCTGCAAGGAATTTCTCAGTCTACGGACAGGGATTGTATTGGCATAAGGCTGTCCCAGTCCTTTCTGCTGAAGATGTTAATTTGGTAATTCTTTTTTTAAATAGTTTGTTTGGCAGCTTGGTTTTGGTTTTTGTTTTGTTTTGGTTCGGGTTTTTTTTTCAAATAATTCTACAGAGAAGAGGCAGATGTGTGTCTTACATCTTACAGTCCAGATCCAGGCTGTGCTTCACACTAGCATGGGTACTTGAAAACAGGGATCCTACTTCTGTTTTGACTGTCCATCCCACGGAGACAATGGCTGTTGTGTACCTGCTAACAAATCAGTTCACAGGTGGCCTATTACTGCTGCCAAATGTGTTCCAGTGTGTATGTTTTACATACACTTACTTGAGTGCAATAACATTGAAGGTGCAAAAGAAATGAACTGGCTGATCTTCTGGGGTTTGGTCACCAGACATCTTTGGCATGTCAAGACTTAGTTGTATGTATGTAATTTGGCAAAAATGTTAGCTTCCCTGGAGCTTGAAATGATTGTGGGTTTAGGGAATAATTTAATAGGACTTTTGAGCATCTCATCGGCATCTGAGCAGATCTTGTTATGAATTTAGGCTTAACTGCAAAAGTAAGTACATGCAGAAATTACACTGAAGCTTTTATTACTGCTTTAGCTTCTAAGTCACACTATGCTTAACCAAATAAATAAGACCTACATGTTTGACTCTCTTTGAAGACCTGGTCTGTAGACCCTTATAAATTGCATGCAGATATAGGACTTCTGAAAAATAATCAATTAGCTTGAGAAGTGTAGGTACTCAACAAAATCGGGACACCTAAATTAAGTATAGTGCCTAATTATGTAATTATCTGATTACATTTAGATTGCCCCACTTTTAAAACATTATCCTTTCTTTGATTTCCCCATTGGTAAAAATGACATCATGTTTTTCTGTCCTTCAAAAATATTTGACTCCGTTGGTCCGTTACAGAGATATATAACCGTATATCTGAACACAGTAACAGAGATGTACACAAAACTTTAAATGGCTGTACCAAATGTCCTTGAGGTCCTTTGATCAAAGTGTTACTTGTATTTGTTAGTGGAGAGAATTCACAACATACATCATTAAACCTCATCATCTGTCTAACCAAAGAAATCATTTAAGCAGAGAGAAAGTGTTCAGCTTCTTCACTGTTACTAGGGGCAATTTTTATTGGAACCATCATAGGGTATCCACATGCCTGAGAAATTCATTTTGCTGTCAAACAGCATGTGTAAGTGAAGTAGCATTTTCTTGTAAAGATTACTGCAAATTGATATAAATTAAGGTCTGCTTTCTGCAAAGAATGAAGTTAATCGAAGTGGGATTAAAGCTATAGGTTCCTTTCATTTAGTAGAGTTGCTTCACTGATTTGTTAAATAATGGGTTATTTGATGTACTGTATGGAGTGATATAGGTCACTTTCAGCATGCAGTGCTGCAGATTTAAAAAGAAAAAAAAATAGAAAAAAAAAAAGAAGAAAATACCAATGCTTTCTAGTTTACCAAGTACCATGTAGGAATATTTGTAACAAACACATCCCTTCTACCCTCCTTCTCTCCCCTCCCTCCGTTTTTTTTTTCTCCGATTATTTCAAGGCATGAGTTTCTTTTATATCTTTGTCCTATTTCATAGACCTAAGATTTAGTTAGAAAGATGTCTCAGGAAGATGGCTTTTACTTTTTTTCTTATCACAAAGTATGTTATCACCATCTCATTTGACCACCAAATTTATTTTAGGTAAATATGAGCCTCAAATTGTTCATATGCTATTGAATTATATTGCTGTTGATGGGTTCAGAATATTTAATGTGATAATGTCCTTCCATGTGCTTTGTTTCCTTGGTTTTGTTTTGTGTTTTTATGCTTGCAGAGCCCATGCATTTATTTTTTTCTCTTGAAAAAGATCCTTTGATGCTTGTAAAAAGAAACATAAAGCCTAAAGTCTCTGACTTTAAAAGATTATTACTGCTCATGGAGCTTTTTGTAAGTTGTCAACTTCTGTTCAAATCCAAGTTATCATGTGTAAACCCCAAAACACACCCATCTGAACTGATATGAAAGGATGAGGGTCAAGTTCAATGGCTAGGAGAAAACAAGGATGGAAGCTCAGCTCTTAATTGAAAACATCTGTATTAAGTTGTTTAAATTCAAGCATCCATGTCAACAGAATCTAACTTCCCATTATAGTTGATGGAGCTCTAGTATTTGATTAGTTAGTTGTCCACTCATTTCTTGCCAGGATACATGCATGTTCAAAAGTCATGGTTGATCTGACAGATATGTGATAAAATGTGTTAGACTTGTACTGTGATGGAGGGTCCGGGGGGAGGGTAGGCTGAGCTCCCTGTGCCATTTTAGCAGGCACAGGATGTCTATGTGTGAAAAATTAAGCAAATCCTACTCTTGTCAATGGAACACAAGGAGAAATTGAGTTTACCTAATATTAGGTGGCTGCTTTAAGGTGAGCTGAACTCTTTTCAACTACCTGGTTGCACCGATGACATTTCCACTGATTTTACTGGGAATTTCAATACTGTTTCATATGTAAAACCCACAAGCAGATACCCAGATCCCACACTTTAGAACATCACAGGACACCATTTCTACTAATGCAGAAATACTTCTGTGTTTCAGCAGAGAGACAAAGGTTGGCTACAAGTTTTTAACATAGAGACATACGATGATACTGTAAATTTTTCCTAAGAAGGGAAGTTCAGCCTGTGTTATAAAAGACTTTGTCAGCAATCTCATCTCTTTTGTAAAGAATGTAATTCACCCAAGAGTAGTTTATGTCTTCACTGAGAATCTGAATCATCAACAATGTTCACATGATTCTGTTTAGGAACCTGCTCTGTATTTGGCTCAAGGTTAGAGTATGTAATGTAAAAACTTTGTATGTTTACTGGACTAATTTTCCTAAGGACTATATTTACCATGACAAAGTAGGAATTTGCTTGTAAAGTCAGTTGACATTCAAAATTAATCATTTATATATGCAATTCTTATTTTAAAGGTTACCAATGGAAATATTCTCAAAGGATTTCTTCTTTTTCCCCATAATATGCTATAAAGTAGCAATAAAAGTGAAAAGTACCTATATTTGTATATGCATATTTAAAAAAAAAAAAAAGTTTGGTAAAACTAAACAATTGTATTATATGTGTGTGACTGTTTAAATGTGTTCATTCAGTTAATTACACACCAATTTATTTTAAATTATTTGTAATCTGGACAAGTATTCATTGTCAAATTTTCTCACATATCAGTGCAATGAGAGGTTGAAAACATCTAGCTTGGAATTATAATTTAATTTTTTAGTATGAAACATAAAGGAACTTTGCTACACATAAAGCCTTAGTGAAAAACAATTGCCTGGGAAGCTGCTCTGGCTTAAGTATGTATTTATGCATACTCATATCAGATGGCACAAGAATTACAGAGCATTCTTATCTCTTACAAGGAGTTTGTAGAGATTAATTCATTATACTAAGAGTTTATATCAGGGTATATAAAAATAATTTCATTTGCAATAAAGAAGTTAAAAATTAATATATCTAAAGTTGTGCACAATACATTTCCTTCTCCTTACTGTTTGAAAACATTATTGATTCTGTTCAGGTTCAAAACTGCACATAATAATTTCAGTTTTGGATGCAGCATGACTCTAGCACATGGTGTTTTATGGCAAAAGACTCAACATTAAGCCTATCTAAATGAAGCTACTTTTTCACTAAATTGTTTCTGGAAAGAACAGCCTATTTAGTAGACCACCCTTGTAGCTGGTTTGAGGCAAAAGGAAACTGACTGTAAACGGCCATTTAATCCAGGAATTGGGAAAGATAGCATGGTCTGAAAACGGAATTACCTTCATCAGCTAAGAAGGGGTTTGCAGAATGTGCATGGAGAGATTAGTCATCAGAGAAAACTGCTTTGTGGCAGTGCCNTGTGCTACGATTCACAGTACATGCCCTAGTTTTCTCTCCCTCTGAAATTTTACAGCAAGAGTCGTGGTTCACAATAGCTACATCATCCCATTTCATCCATTGAAAAAATCTCATTGCTGGAGATCGTGGACAAAATCTTCCAATTCAGATAAATATAAGGGAGAATTAATTGCCTGATTAGAGTTAACAAAAAGTTATGCATATTTTCCCGTTAGTTGCAATGCTCTGGATCAAATTTCACTTGTATTAGGACTCAGAGACAGAAGGCAGAAGTTAGTATTAATCCATGTTTACCTGTAGATATGTAGGTACTCTGTCTTACTGGATGCTCCTCACACTGTGTGAATTCTACCATATTTAATGGGTACATTGTCTGTTCAGAGACTGGCTTGTCAATTCACCCAATATCCAGTAAATTTAATCACACACTTTCTGGTGTGTGAAAGCAAAACACTTATTTTTCTGCAGAGATTTTGATAGGGTTATAAAAAGTAGTCTTCCTGTTACTAAAATTACTGAAGTCAAATCTTTGAATTCTCTTTGTATGCAAAAGAAGCAATTTAATTTGTCTGCAACTCACCTAGGACATGATCTGGAGACTCAAAAAAAGGCAGATTTTTATTCCCTCTTTTATTGTTCCCAGGAAACTTCCTCGCCTTTAATATTAAGGTGCTAGATATTTTTATGGCTTCTGTGATACAAAAAAGGTATAAGGTGCCTTTTGTTCTCTTCCCTGTGTTCCCTTATCATGAACTTCTGGTGGAGTGAGTAGTTTTTTTCTCTCTCCCTTGAGTCACCCATACATGAATGTGAAAGTAAGGATGTCCAGTCAGTCACTCCCCATCAGCCACAGCTCTTATGCCTCTCTTCTTTCCTTAGGACTTCTTGCTTCTCTCCACCTTCTTCTTC
>VZTU01009257.1:0-50741 GCA_013400835.1 Zapornia atra
AGCCTGTCCTCATAGGGGAGAGGACCTTTACCGTATGTAAATCCTAGACCTATAAAGGCTGTAAGATGATTTTTCTTGGCTGATGAGTATGAAGTTGCCAACAAATGATTAGTAGGAAATATGAAGCTCAAGAATATACCTAAAATTCAGGACACTGTGTACATGCACCTCTGAAAGTAGCCTATGCTGTGATAAACAAAGAACACTGATAGGAAATCAGCTGAAAGTGATCAGGGGAAGCCCTGTGCAAGTCAAGCATTGAGATTCCATATCCTTTTCCGGGACACTGGAAGTCATTAATTTCGCAATGATGGTTTAAAATATTTTTCTCATAGGGATGGGGAAGGGAAGGTGAGACAGGACACCATGGGACATGGGATTGGTACAAGACAATAGTCAAAGCCTACAGTATCTTCCTGGAAGTCACACAAATGACAGTACTAAGGGGAATGCTGAATTTAACCCTGAATAATCCTCTTTATGCTAGCCAACTAGAAGGTTCTCCAGTATGTGTCAAAGTATCAGACCCACTTAGACATATATTCCTGCCATTAGAGCTTTAACCCTTGCAGTGGATGATGGCAGAGGAGGACAAAATACAATGGATGAGGTTTGGTTTTGACAACAGCAGTAATTGATTTTGCATTCATAGTTGGCATTTGATTGGCTGTCAGTGCAGGTTGTAATCTTTAACAAGTGGAAATGCCACCCCACTGAAATGCAGAATACTGAAAAGGTCAAAGAAGAGGAGAATTCCCCCTTTAATTCATGAAGAAAGAGACATTAGAGCCCAGGGAGCCTACACTCATGACAAAGGTTATAATAAGAAAAGAAAATGGCAAACGAATAATCCATTTTTGTGAAAAAAGATTCTAAGGAGATGATAAAAGGGCAAATGTCCCACATTTATCCCTCTTGTGAGTGTTGCCACATGCAGAATGCAGATGACCATGGCTAGGGTAAAAACAAAATAAGCTACATGGCTGTTAAGAGAAAATACATATCCCACATACAAATAAGTTTAAGTAGAGAGGAAGCATTGAGATGTGCTTTTTTAAACAGAAACAGACACAGTGGGAAAGAAGAAATGAAAAGTGTGCAAGTTTGTTTTAAAAATTCATACACTTCCTGCAGAATTCAGGAATGAAGAGCTGTCAATTGTGCTTAGGCAGCTGAAAAGACCAAGGTAAAGATGACTGTGAAAGAATGTTTTTTTCTAAAATGTTCCTCATAAAGAAGTCTGCAACAAGGAAATATTTTCAGCCTTTTTCTTTTTAATTTCTAGAACTCTTTTATATGATTTACTTATTACATTAGCCAACTTGGGCATAGGCATTTATCTGCTATACAATAATTCAAATAGAGTCTTGCTCTTTCGCAAATTACCCATGTACATATTTATGTCTGGGTTAAGGTTTCTCAAAGAAATTTGCTTCAGCCAGTAAAAAATACACAGACAAATCAAACCTCCACTTCCTTCATATATACATATCTATATTTGTATGCAACTATAAGCTTTTTTATTTAGTCATCCACATTCACGCATGCACACACACAGACAAATAAGGACATGGAAGTATTTAAAAAAAAAAAAGAGCCCAGAAAATAAAATCATCACAGAAAGAAAGACTTCCTAGAATTTTCCTATTCCTTTGAGCTTCTCTCCCAAGGCAATTGCCTAGTGTATATCTTCAAACACACACTAGTACTATGAATAGTTGTTTCTAAAAATATTCGGACTTTTGCAGCTAAAGCTGAAACCCAACACTCTGGAACACTCTGTTTTTACAGTTTTTAAATTGAAAAATCAGTTTTGTGATAATAACTTCTGTCTATCTTTCTCCCTCTCTCTTCCTGTCTCAGGCTTTTCTCATACAATCTTTAATTTACTTCTTTATTCTTGTATTTGAACCTATATACTCTTAGTGTTGAGTGGTACTAGAAGTAGATGTAAGAGATAAGATAGGTGCTTTAAGAGAAGAAAAAGATGGAAAAATAGGGCAGCATCCCTTTAGTATTCAACAGCTTTATAATGTTATTCCTTTGCAGCTGAAACTGTCTAGGAATGCAATGCATAACACAAAGAAGTTCAAAGACCAAATATGTTTTTTTCAAGAAAGTATGCAGAACTACTGAAAACTAACACAAGTAAAAGTTTTCTATTTTTCCCGTTTTGCTGTGTCTGAAGTGTTGAATTTGCTTAACAGCATGCATTTAACAGAAAGAAGACTGAACTGTTATCTAACTGTTCTAAAAAGAATTGAAATAATATTGTGCTTCCAAAGAAAAGAAAGAACTGAATCTGTTTCATAAGTATCAAAAACAGAGAGAAATTTTCAAAGCATTTATGCCACCTCTGAGGCCATTAAGTCAGACATACAATTTTGCAGGGTTTGTGGAATCCCTAATTTGAGAACAGATTATGGTGGTGCTCAGAGACCTGAGACAGAACATCTCACTCAGTCTTAAAAAAAAAAAAAATGCAGCTGTGCTATTTGCCAGATTGTAATCAGACCAGGTTACTTGGAAGTGAAAAGTTTTCTCTGAGTTTTTCAAAACATGAATTCACAGTAGCATCAGAGGCAAATAAAATCTCCGAGACTGAAAATGGACAAGCAGCAAAGAGCACGTGTGATGCAGAAGAAACTGGCATGCTTCGGCAAGTCTCAATGTCACATAGGGCTGTTAAATCTGCAAGATGCAAACTCACTTTCCAAAAGGCTGCAGAGGTGGGCAGAAGATACCCATGAAGAAGGAGAGTGCATGCATTTTACAGAATGAGAAGGCTCTGTATTTGACAGAGAGATGTTTGCAGCACTAAAAGCTACTTTAGTGAATATTTCCTGGTGGGATATGTTCAACAGCAGCTGTGACTGAACTATTTCTTTAATCATCAGGGATGACCTTTTCAATTATAAGTTTAAAATATGTACAAGTCACTGTGATAGCTGAAGATATAGTTAAGAATATTAAAAGAAAACCTGGTCATGTGGAACATAGGTAAAGTTCATATTGCATCATGGAAAGATTATTCCTAAACTGAATACTCAGAGCTAGGTATAAACATCAGTATGTATTAGAAAGGTAAACTGGCAAATGTTAGAAAATGCAAGATCTGTCTGACAGAAGTAACTTGATTCAGCTGCTCAGGCAAAGGGATCTAACATGATCTGAAACATCTAACAGAATAAAATACTTCATTATATCTGGCTAGCAGATATAACACAGGAGCTATTTGACGTTCATAGGGGTTTTTTTGTGTGACAGTCATGTCAGGATCATGCAGTGACTTTATTGACCACCTTTACTATTTTCTATTGCTCATAGTGTGAGTTCATGCTACCTTCTATCACCATGTAGAAGCCTGTATTACAGACACCTCAACATAGTTGTCTACTGAGAGGTGGATGTGTGAGCTAGGTGTTTGAGCACTCCCTTCATTTCCCTAAGGATTAGCACTGAAGACTGCATAAATGTGCCTAGGTTTTCCCAGATACTTCTGCAGGGCTGATAGATCAGACAGGATCTACAGGGCCAACCATGTTCTCATGGAGTGCAGCAGAAGTCAGCTAAGAAAACCAAATATCTTAATGTTAGCAGGTACTTCCATGTGGGCTCCTCTGATGGTACTGTCCAGGGTGCGATGGGACTAGTAAACTGCGTAGCAGCTTAGAAATTGCTACCTTTGAAAATGCTTAGCTCCTAAAATAGTGTTCAATATGAAGCTTAGAAACAGCCTAGCTGGTATCAATCCAGTGCTCAAACCAAAGTATTCCTAATGCCTGTAAGCAGATTTAATGAAAACTAAAATATATCATGATAGGCAAATTTATCTGTGAAAGTGTTTGCCACTAAAATGCAGAGTATGTTTATAACAGTAAAATATGGATTCAATGCTCTTTATGAGGTTGCTGTTATGAGTTAATTACTGCAGAAATGCAGAGCTGTAGTTGAAACAGCGACTACTGACAGCATGAAGAAATACAGGATGAACTGTGCCTGCAAGTCCTCAAATCACAAGGAAGCATCAGATCCTAAAATGCCAATAGGCAAGACTGAATTGTACAATGCAGATAACAAAACTCTTCAGGAAAATCCAAGAGGGAAGAAATTAAAACACCATTAGTTGCCCTTTATTTATCATTATGCAAGAAAGTATATTTTGGGCCTTCTGATGATTCTCTGTGTATGTACAGATGTATATACATCTATATCTTGAAAAATAACAGCATGTTTATTTTAACAGTAATCTCTAGTCATTACTATTCCCTCATTCCTTTTTGCTCACTGATTGTTTTATTTAAAGCTTCACATAACCCTTTAAAATTAATTCATAAAACGTTTCCATTTCTATAATTGCTAAGTGGATAAGGTGACATTTTGTTAACAGCTGTATTTCTTGGTGAAAGCATGTTTCAGTAGAGACCAGATTGTGCATTATAACACTGTATTTTTAAAATGTCTATACCCTTTAAAGGTGGTTCAAATTTAGGTAGTTTTGGCTTTTAATGCTATCAAAAAGTATCCAAAGATCAAAATACCAACAGAACTCATAAAATTTAATTTTGTATTAGGGAAAGGTTTAATTTCTAATATAACAAAATAGTAACTTATCCATGTAAGTCTGTCATTTATTTACTCTGAAATTGTTGGTTTAAAATTTCTCTCTATAACACAGCACCACACGAACGTTCACTAAGACAAAGATATTTCTTGAACATAAATTGATAATTTCTACCAAAAAAAAAATATTACAGGAACTCTATAGAACTGTGTGTCCTAGAATTATATTCCTTTCATAAGCTTATTATTAACTGCATATCCCAGCCTTCAAGTCAACACTATATGTCAATTACAGGGCAGAATAAAACAAATCTATCTTCGTGTATAGGCTGGAAGTGCGAATTGGGTGTCATGAGAATGATGAAGGGGAGGATGGAAACAGAGTCCTCCTAAGGTCTGATTCTTTTGAAATGATACAATGACGATATATGCTCAACACCTTCCAAGTGCATATCTCAGAGGAGGTATCACCAGAGATCAATAGCATTGTCCTGCGTACAGAGGAGGAAATTGGGTCCTTGATGACAGCTTCCTGGCAGACAGCTCAAATTCAGACACTGAGTCCCAGTCAGGATTTCAGTCTCTGGAAAACACAGCTTCACACTGCACATTTCCATAGAGGTTGGAGGAAGGATATGCTTCAAGCGTAATGAATGGCACAGGCAGCACTGTGAAGGGATATTAGGTGGTCACAGTGGATTACTTTTTACTACTAGTGCTACAGCAGCAGCTACATACTCTGTTTATATGTCCACATGGGAAGCATTATCCACATGTACCACAAGAGGCAGAACCCTGAGCAGAAGTTCTTGTACTCTAAATGCAAGGGATGAGGCAGACAGCAAAGCAGCGGTGAGCTTACAATAACTGATTTGAATACTAGCCATAGCACACTCAAATTCGAGTCAATTTTAAGCACCTCTTTGATAGGCATGATGACAGAGGTCATATTAGAATTTCCTCCTTCAATTATATTCATAAGGAAATTCGTTGCTGCTTCCTGATAACAATGAAATAATTTTAACAGCTTGAAGCATTACCTTGCTTGAGTAGTTGCTTTCCCCACAATTGAAGAAGGTGATAATTTTAATAAGCCCATCTTTATCTACAAACACCTGAGTCTTTTTGCATGTTGAAAATTAAAGGTTTCATTCATTCCCTGCAAAATAGTTAAAACAAATGTCTTCCGTCAGAAGCTAGCTTCTCCCAACTTCAATTAAACTTCAGAATGACTTTCACGCATCAGAGATTGCACCAAAAAGATCAGTCAGTTCTATCTTCTCCACATCAGCTTTGTACTGCCACATATGGCCAACATTGATTCTTCAAGCACTGCAGAGAATTTCACTACATTTTTCAATTTTCTGGCAATTGCATCCTTAACTGAGGGTGAAATTATTATGGCTTTTGCTGTCATCTTAACTTTACTCAAAGTACTTAATATATCCCAGTTTAGTGAGTGTTAAAAAATCCTGTCTAATTTTGTTTTGACACTAACAGATTACATCCCACATGCTCTTTATTAAAACAGTCCACACGGCAATTTGTTTTCTTTTCTTTTGTTTTTTCTAAAAATATGAGCCTGGTTTTAAATTTTGGGTGCAAAAGTCTTGATTAATTGCAAAGTAATCTTCTCTGTTGACTCTGGATTTTTAGCAATATCCAGATTTACATCCATCTGGACAGGAATTTGGTGTTAAGGTCAGGTTCAAATTCAAAGAGTAAGAACTCAGAGGTGGATTATATTCCAAACCAAGCAAGAGTCTTGCTGCAAACCGAGGGTCCCCATGCATTGTATATTTTGGAACCAGTCAATCACATATAACTTTTCAGACAGATCCAGCAAGAACAGAATTTATCTCCCAAGACATTTATTCCTACCATTCTTCATGTCCCAGAGAAAAACTATCAGTCAATGACCCTGAAATATTTTATCATGGATGGCAGATCAAACACTTGTTCACCTTTGTTGTGCTAGAGGTTAGTCATACAACAGCACAGGTGATGGTATGTTTGCTCTTGAGTCCCTGCTCCAAGAATATCCCTGAAAGGCTGACTGATGATAATTCACAGGGAAGTAAAAAATGGCTGTAATAAGTGGCTATCCAGCAATTTCTGTTTTCACCTCCACTTTTCTAAATCCAGAGCAGACTTAAGTCCAGAGGGTTTACGTCAGTAAAGGACAAACACTTCTGTGTTTACTGCGCTAAATTCAACTAATACACAGTGGTTCAATTCCTGCTGTTAGAGCAGAACTCTCTTGTGATTTGGGGCAAATTCTTTAAATTGTCTTTGCTACAGCCTCCCCTCTATGCAATAATACTGATTCTTCACTCTTTTTGTTTGTCTGTTTGTTTGGGTTTTTTCAAATCCCAGAGCAAGCAAGCAAGCAGCCAACCACACCCTCAAATACACTGAGTAAATGCAGAGTGGACAGCCCCCACCAAATTTCATGCCAATAAATTACACGGCTTCAGATCCCAAAGCTGATTTGTCTAGCGCTAACTCACCGTGCTTGTTTGTGCTGCACTTTTCAGTTGGGCTTGTTGATGAAGGTTTCTGGCTTGGAGAGACATGGCCTGGATATCTTTGTGCCTTTGTGTACAGCACCCAGAAACGGGATACTTGTTGGTTGACCCTCTATGTACCGCTGTAATAGAAACAGTAACTGTTTGCCTACTGGGAATAAGAAGAAAACCGAGCAATGGACACTGCTGGAAGACAAAAGCCGCTCGGACAGGATATGTCCTTTCACCAACCTCAATTTCCTTCCCATACACCCATAAAGGCGAGCACTGCAGCTTTCCTGCAGAGCAGCCAGGTGCCTTCCACCACGAGGTGGTACTGTTGCTTCTCGCCATCCCGGGGATCCCTGGTTGTGCCCGCGGGGCTGCCGCAGCGCTCCCAGACGTGGGCCGGTCGACAGCCCCCGGACACATGAGCCTGCCTGGGGGGCTCTGCAGCACAGGTGAGGCACTGAACGGGTCCTCTGACATGTCACACCGCGACAACCCGTCCTCTGCTACCCTTTGTCCTAGATTTGCGTGACTGGGTCACTCACCACTGTAGTGTCAGGGGTCTTAGACAAAGCTTGCTGCCTGGCTGGCTGGGTTGGGTTCACAGAGTCACAGAATCACTAAGTTGGAAAAGACCTCTGAGACCATCGAGTCCAACCATACCTGTCCTCTACTAAACCATATGCCTGAGCACCTCATCTACCTGTCTTTTAAATATATCCAGGGTCGGTGACTCAACCCCCTCCCTGGGCAGCCTGTTACAGTGCCCAATAACCCTTTCAGTGAAGAACTTTTTCCTAATGTATAATCTGAACCTGCCCTGGCACAGCTTGAGTCCATTCCCCCTCATCCTATCACCTGTCACTTAGATGAAAAAGCCAACACCCACCTTCCTTTCAGGTAACTGTAGGTGGTGATAAGGTCTCCCCTCAGCCTCTTCTCCAGGCTAAACATCCCCAGCTCTCTCCGCTGCTCCTCATAAAGTTTGCTCTCCAGCCCCTTCACCAGCCTGGTTGCCCTTCTCTGGACACAGTCCAGGGCCTCAATGTCTTTTCTGCGGTGAGGGGCCCAAAACTGAACACAGTATTCAGGGTGTAGCCTCAGCAATGCCAAGTACAGCAGCACAATCACTTCCCTGGACCTGCTGGACATGTTATTTCTGTTACAAGCCAAGATGCCATTGGCCTTCTTGGCCACCTGGGCACACTGCTGGCTCACATTCAGTCAGCAGTCAACCAACACCCCCAGGTCCTTCTCTGCCAGGCCGCTTTCTAGCCACTCTTCTCCAAGCCTGTAGTGTTGCACAGGGCTGTTATGTCCCAAGTGCAGGACTCTGCACTTGGCCATGTTGAACCTCATCCCATTGGTCTCAGCCCATTGATCCAGCCTGTCCAGATCCCTCTAAAGAGCCTTCCTACCCTCAGGCAGATCAACACTTCCTCACAGGTTCCTGTCATCCACAAACTTACTGAGGGAACATGCAATCCCTTCATCCAGGTCATCGATACAGATATTGAACATGACTGGACCCAGGACTGAGCCTGGGGAACACCATTTGCGACTGCCTGCAGCTGGATTTACATGGAGGCCATTTACCACAACTCTTTGGTCCCAGCCATCCAGCCAGTTTTTTCCCCAGCAGAGAGTGCGCCTGTCTAGGCCAGTGGTAGCCAGTGGTGTTTCTTCCTTTGGGCCACACCAAGTTGTTGAAAATTTCCCTGGAAAGCTTGTAAGGGAATTTTTAAAAAAATAAATAAAATAATTAAAAACAAAGCCTGAAATGCCTACCATGAAAATATTCTACTTGGATGCTTTTTCCAATTGAAATTCAGATTTAAGAGGGGAATTTTCATTCCCTAGGGAAGAAACTCTTTGTCATCATATGTGCTAGTGATGAATCTCTGATACAAATAAGTAGAAAAAAAACCTAACAAGAGAAACTCATTATTCGTTAGACACCATGAATGACTTTGTGATACATTTTAACATGTGCATGCTTGCCTATTTCAAAGTTTGTTTTCATAAGCAGCTGAGACACAAGGCTCCCTCCCACCTCAGGTGTTGCTGAAGGCTGGGAAGGATGCTGCAGGGTGGCTCAAATGCTTCCAGCAAGCCATTACTCATATTAGGAGTTATTGTAAGTCTCCTTCAAACCTGGGCTCGTTCGATTTGGTGCATTCAGGCACCAATACACACGGTCAACTCCGCAAAGATGTTTTCCTTTTGTTAACCTGACTACAAAAGCATAGACCCTTGGGAATGGAATTCTGAGCGGAACTACATTTCCTGACAATATTAAAAACAGTCCCTGAAATGTCATTAGATGCACAGTGAGAGCGAGTGTAAATATAAAGTTGAAACATTCACACGATCTTCCATTCATCTATTCCAGGGAAACGTCATTGGCAAAATGCTAATGGAATGTGACAAAATACTTAACCCAGAAAACTCACGAGACAAATTAGGGCCACTTGACTTTTCCCAACTGTTGTAATAGCTACTGAGGCACTGACAGGGCCAGAGGAAGATTGTGTGTTCTCTTGGGACATCACAGTGCAGTCTATTGAAAATAGCTTCATGACTCTTTGCTGACCCCAGGTTTCTAACCTACTTTGCAAGAATCAAAAACTAAAGCCTCTGAAAGAGAAGAACACTCAAGCAAGTACTGGGGAGACTTTGTAAGTGTTCTTTAAACATTGTTCATGGCTCTTGAGGTCCTTCCTGATTATCACAATCATTTAAAAATAGAAGAAGGAGTTTTAGTTTGTGACCTTAAGGAAATAGGCATTGCAAAATTTTCCTTGGATAGTTTACCACCATACTCTTCCATAGTTTGTTTTTTTGAGCTTTGTAACAGATCTTTTCCCACATCTAACACTAAATAAAAACATGTATCAGAGCAACATCTACTTTCAGCTTAATTTTTCCTATGGTAGAGAATCCAGCCCAGTGCTTGTGACTTGATACAGAACTGGAAGAATACCCTCCATCCCAAACACTGACATGTGATAAAAGCAGACATGAGGAAAGAATAAAACGTTTCCCCCACAAGATTAAATTTTGAAAGGAATAGATTCTGGCAGGTGTCCACAAGAAGCAGAAACTGACTGAAAGATAAAAGCCAACACTAGGTTCATCCATACCAGGTACAGAAGAGGTGGATCAGAGGCAACCAAACAGGAACAGAGACCTCCATTTATGTCTTGCAATGAAACAGAATATAGATGAAACATGGCAACAGTCTGAAAGGACAGTTTGAAGTTAAGCTACACAAAGTCCCAAGGAAAAAACACAAAACAAAAAACACTAAAAAACTCACAACAAAAAACCCACAGCAGAAAAAGATCAGAATCTATGCGAGAGAGAACAAGTCCACCTAGGAGTCTCGTACAATTTTTTAAGATTCATTAGTTACAAACTAAGGTAACTTGAAAGATGGGAAGTAACAATAGATTCTGCTAAATCTACACCTGGAAACAGAAGCAAGGCCCTCCAAAAAGCAAAAGGCCTTTGTCAGTAGCTCTGAAACTCGTTATTGATGAAATAATGACAATAATGTCACAATATCACTGACATAAAACACAAATAATCAAAGAAACAGAAAAAGAGAAGGAGAAATATTTGTTGGCATTGAGGTTGTCATGGGATTTGTAAAGGATACAGATAGCTTGCCACATGATTGAAATGATTATTCACACAAAAAAGCAGCTCCTAAAAATCTGGTATTATTTAGTTTAAGAACGAAATAGTCCTGGGTTTCTTATCTACCAATTAATTGTATTCTGCAGAGATCTTCACTTGATACCAACCATACCTTTTTTTGCTTACCCTCCTCTGACTTTTCTTTAGAAACAAGATTCCTTATCCGTCCCCAGTGTATTTCCCCAAGGTGTAGGGCAGATATAAGTAAAGGCTATACAATTAAAAAGGGATTGCACCTAAATCACTACACTGCAACCATTTCTCATGCAAAGACTGCTTTATAGAACTGCAGAAATTTAACTCATAAATGTAACTTTATTCTAAACCACATCTCTATGCCCACCTGTAGTACTTCAGAAAGATATATTTCTTCTCCCCATGAAATTTTCAAGCACAGGAAGATGAAGGGATTATGAAAACTACTTTTTCTTGAGGATTCTTTTTTTTTTAAATTTCGGGTCACCTAGTGAAGTTTCCATTTTCTCTGGTTCAATTATTTGTGTGTTAAGCACAGTTTTCTGTCTACATATTTGTTATGGGTCTAAAAAACTCAATAGCATTCTATCCACTGACTTAAAGAGGCTTAAGGCTCCTCCCAACCCAAAACATTCCATCATTCTAAGATTATATGATTCTTATGACCATATGATACTTATAATCATATTTTGATTTTCTGTTTTTTCTGATACTAATATTAAGTAATTTGACAAAATATCAGGTATGAGCATGAACATCTGAAAAACATAGGTAAATTGATAGTTGTCTTCACTATTTATGCTAAAATCTGAATTTCTTTTATGTTTCATTTCTGTGTTCTTAAAGCAGCTGATGTGTGCCATTTACTGTTTTAAAGCTGTATCAACATAAAAGATGCGAGTGTGGCACTCCAGGATGAGATAACGTTACTTACTATGCAAAATCTACTCTTACAGGACTGGTATCAGCTAAGGATATTGGGATATATGATTCAAGGAAATATGTTTCTTTTTCAGTTATTTATGAGTTAATATAAAAATAATAATAATAAACACAAAAAGGCTCAAGGGTTTCTAAAGGAAATTAGTAATTAAAAATATTTATAAAATATTATTTTCAATATAATTTGCACTAAGCTCCCTGAAGTTCAAGTGCTAACATCCACAGTCCGTGTGCTTGTTAAATGTGCATGTAATCTAAGCACACAACAGTATAATTACTTTGAGATCTTAGGAACAGCTTGGATTGTTTGTAAGATTTTTTTTTTTTTTCTGTCTAGGGAAAGAAATGAAGTGAATACCATTACAGGCATTTAGGACAGAGTTGTATACAGAAATAGAAGAAGCACTTACAAAATTATAACAATTAATAAGAAACAATTGATAGCGAAGAAAAGACAGTGGTATGGGAAAAATGTTATTGTAGATGCACACCCAGTACAGTGAAACACCCCCCCACCCCAAACCAAAAAATGCCCAGCAGTGCTATTTTGCATTACACAGATTCTGTCTGTGTTGATACATGCCAAAGGACATCTGTGACTGAAGACATACTATAGAGCAAAGCAGAGATTCTTCCAGCTAAGGAATATCTAGAACTTCACATAGTTCTCAAAAATGATTCACCCATTTCCTTCTTCCTCTTGAGAGCATGACATGGTTTCCTGTTGTCTACTGATCAATACAAAAGAAGCACATGACAGCTTGCATATGCACAGGTTGAACTGTAATATCTCAGTTTGCATCAAGACAAGCACAAGCAGTCAAATACAAACTGCATAAGTAATGACTGGCAAAAGGTAACTCAAAATTTTTGTCTGCAGGACAAAAGATATTCCCCAATCTCCAGGAAATCACCACTTGTGTTGCATTAATACCATTTATGATATTTATTTGCTTCCTTCTCTTTATTCACTGCGGTTGGTGCTTTCTATTTGTATTGGATCTGGCTGAGACAAAATTAATGTTCCCCATAATAGCCCTCTCAGCGCTGTGCTGTGCATCAGTAGGTAGCAAGGTCTTGATAACACACTGGGGTTTGGCTACTGCTGGGCAGTGCTCGCTCACTCAGCAAGCAGGCAAGATCTTGTAATGGGAAACAACCAGGACACCTGACCCAAACTAACCAAAGAGATATTCCGTACCATATCACATCTACTCAGGAATAAAAAGCTGAGAGAAACAAGGATAAAGGAGAGGCATTTGTTATTTATGACATTTGTCTTCTGGAGCAACTGCTTCACGGACTGAAGCCCTGCTTCCCAGGAAGTGGACAGATATTGCTTGTTAATGGGAAAGAGAGAGTAATTCTTTGTGGGGTTTTTTGTTTCTCTACACATACTTATGCTTTTGCTTTATCTTGACCATCTAGGGTTTTTTACATCTTGTTTTTCTCTCCTCTCTGTCCTGCTGAGGAGGGGAATTATAGAGTGGCTTGGTAGACACCTGGCATTCAGCCAAGGTCAACTCACCACATTATTTTGTCATTTGAAAGAGAAGAGACATTTTCATGAAAGTTTTAAGTTTTAAAAAAATATTTCTTTCCAAGTCCATATCAGAAAGAAAACAATTAGAGCCCTCTGTAAATGAGAAGAGGCTTTAGCAATAAATCACTGAGATTGGAAAGCTAAAGGAAAGGACCTTTACTACTTATTTACATTTCCCTAAAAATCAATCTTTAAATTTGATTGAATCTTTGTCATTATAAGGGCTGGGCTGGTGCAACACATCAAAGAAGATGTATTTATACTCCTCTCTGAATTTTGCTTTTCAGTCCATGACTATCTTCCACTGAAAACAGTGTCTGCATTAGAATTGGATCTAGCTCAGCAGTTATTCATTAATAATTTTTAGCAATTACCTTTCTGACAATTCTGCTATGTATGGAACAATGCTGGTTTATAACAGATGGTAGTCTATGCCCTCAGCCTGACTTTTAAGTTCATACTCACATCACCTTATGTTGATTGCCAATCTACTTATCACTGAGCAGAAATACGTGCTCATCTCTCTGCTGGGAGCCAACAATACATCAGAAGTTGAATTCAGCCTGTTCCTTTATAATGATGCAGCCAGAATAATTCCAGAATTCAAAACCTTTTGCTGGATTAAAAAAAAATATGAATGCCAACCTCTCATTCTGTGATCTTGTTTCTTGCTTATTTTATCTGTTTTCTCTGTATGAACTGTGGATCATCCTTTCCTTCTCCTATCTGAGCAAAGCACCAGTGTGCTTTGCATCTGTAGAAGCTCAGAAAATTTGCCTCTTCGGATCTATTTCTACTTTGATTTTTTCCAGTTTTCAAGGAATTATGTCCATTAAGGAATAAAGGCTTAAGGGAGAAAGCAAGATATGCATGATTTAGATGCACTGTTAACAATTCCCTGCAATAGACATTTAACCTTATGAGAGGAGGTCAAACCAGAGTGTCCAAACAGATGACTAGCATAAAGCCAGTTCTTAGAAACTGGCTCTACAAGGAGGACAGAGTGGAAGGACCTTTATTTCGTATTACTCTGCAGGTTCCATATGGAGAACAAGCGGTCAATCACTGCTACTGTCAATTAAGAAAAATTTACAAAAGATACAGGTAAACCTAAAAAAAAAAATAATTTGAGAATTAGGATTAAACACTCAAAATGGGCATAAATCTATATCTCATATAAAATAAAAGGAAGAAAAATAAAGGAAGAAAAGGAAAAGAATAATGCTTTGGAGCAGACAGAAAAGAGAGGATGTATGAAGAAAGGAGACCTAGGTTTAAATATCCCATTATCCTTCCATTAATTATAGTCATGTTCATCTTCAGATATGTGTTGTTTTTGTAGCCTCTGCTGAGTGACTGAAATCGGAACATGCATTGAAAGCTCCCATCTAAAGATGCTGACATTCTTCAGAAAAGACGAAGCTGTCAAGTTGAGAGAGTGTGAAGAACATGTCAGATGTGTGAATTTCTCATCTTTCGCTTGGCTTTTATGAAAAAATAGCTACATTGTCAGGGACAATAAAAGCAAGGGAAGGTCTTAAAAAACAAGTCACACATCGAGTCAATAAAACTCTCATAAAGTGTTGGCTTTATGACGATTAGGAACTTAGGAATTGTCATACTGGGCCAGGTGAATATTTTTTCCCAGCCATTTCTTGAAGGCATAAAAGAAAACCCACAAGGAAAATTCCTTGCTAAAATTTTCTGTCAATGTTTGGCTTTTAGCCTTCCCACAGAGTTTAATTCTCATTATCTACATGAATGTCCAGTCCTTGTGTGAACCCTGCTATTTTTGAGAATGATTTTCATAGGCCTGCTGTTCACTGTGAGAACAAGATAAACATGCTCTGAAAAATAAGATTTCCTCTGTCTATAATTTGAAATCTCCTGCTTCTTGAATGGTAGTAGAGAATAATAATGGGACAAAATATGGAGATGAGAAGAACTTGCATTTTAAGTAGAAAAATAGGATTTAATATACCTGGCACTTCTGAAGATTTTCTTCATGGCCTTTGGAAAGTATTTAAATCCCTTTTTGTCTTAATATTCAAACATCCACATGTTCATTTCGTGACCTCTATCTGTCTGTTAATTCCTAGATTCTAATGCAATAATTACTTGAGGATTCTCTTGGTTCCTCTCATGTATCTTCTATATTTAAATTTTGCATTATTCCTTGCCTCTTGCAGAGTAGATGAAAGGATTCCCTAGTTAAGGATTCCCCAAACTAGTATTTGTTTCTGGAGTGAACAATGTCACAAACCTAGGGGAAAAAAGAATTACAACTAGTACAAATGTTGTGAGATCTTGCCTCAGAGAAACTTACTTGGTAAAGTCTGCAAAACTTAATAGTGGCACCTCATATGTTGTGGATCTAATGCATTTTAAAAACTACTACCTGGTCATTTCAAAGAATGTCCCTATTTTATGAGCCATGGAGAAACAAGCACTCAGCAGTCTCTGTGCAGCCTCCCCATCTTGTTCATGGATTCATAGGTCAGTTTGGTATTCCATCACTTCTTCCAAAACAGTGTAGTTCAGATGCCTTTCACCTTTTCTCATTATAATTAGTTTCTTCTAGACCTTCTATGAAGGGACATCTGGACTCAATAGCCTGAACAATTGCTTCTCCTAGTTTCTATTAGTGGAAGTTATGTGGCTTGCATTGTGTATGTTTTACAGATAATCTGTCTCCTGTGGGACTATGCCTTATTTGCTAGGACTGTCAAAATTCTGGAAAAGTAAACGCTTAGCTGGAATCATCCATCAAAAATGTTTTCCCTTCAGCTTGGCAATTTAAGGTTGTTGAAGTTTGTGGCACTTAAGAGGTCTGTCTGCTTTATGAAATAAACATTTTTATGTTTGTGCTTTAGTCTTTACAAATCTGAATAATGCACATCTAATAATAATATATTGGTTGACTCATACTAAATAAGATGAAAGGGGTTTGATGTTGTTTATTTGTTTGATTAGGGGGGGGTTGATAACTGAAAGGATTTGAACAAAAGAAACGTCTATCAGAGCCAGGCTAGTGAAACATGTTTGAGGTAGAATCATCCAGATATTGAATCAAGAAGTTTATCTTACTCTGGGCAACTAATGAGTCCCTAATTGAAGAATGCAGTCATTTAAAATGTCTTGTCAGGGTAGGCATACCATCATGTGTCAGGAGCAGCAAGAATAGGTTTGCTCTAAGCAGATGAGCCAGAAGCCATGGGTGTCAATGCCACAAGCATCCTCATTGAGAGGGCACAGGCTTGTGGCATCTGAGAGGAGTAGTGTTGGTGACAGCAACAGAGCTTTGACAGCCCAGTGACCATCAGACAAACTTGAATCAGTGAGTCAGGTCTGCAGCTGATCCAGTCAAGAAGTCAAGGACCAGACACAGGGTTATGTGCAATATGACTCAGTCAAGGGCTGAGGACAAAGGTTGAACATTGATGCTGAACCCTGGGAAGAGGTTCTGTGGGTCCCAGAGAGGGTAGCTCAGTGCGACTAATGTCTTTTCATGCACTTAGGCATGTACTGGGAGCACTTCAGCTCAGATCACTCTAATTATACATCCAGGAGTGAAGACTGCAGGACAAACACCCATATCTGTCTTTTACTGAAAAATAAACATCCCTCTCAGCTACAAATATCATCTACTGCACTCCTATAAAGGACGGCGGGCTGAGTAGAGAAAATGTATATTAAATGCCAGGGAGGTTCAGCTAGATGTACTCTAAAAAAGCACAAGGTAGATGACTGCGATAAAGACAGCTGCTGCCTTTTGGAGGTAACTGCTATCATGCTTAGGCACAGCTACGGAGTCAAAGAAATGAACTCCTTGTCTAAATTGCTGAGCAAATCACAAATTAATTTATTATTACTTGGAGAAAAGTTCTCAATTAAATTAATTGCTCTGCTTTGCATCTTATTTCAGCTGGTTCAAGCTTAAGTTAAAATGAAAGATCTATACCACCACCACCATAGAAACAGATGTTCTAGGAGTCATGAAACACACAAGTATATAAAACTCAGATTAGGGATTTCCCTCAGTGGAATTCAACTTTTCACTGTCTAAAAGTGAGGGTCTTTCTTCTGCAAATGTAGGTAGATTTCTGGTTTGGGACGTAATTTTGATTAAATCGCTAATACAGAGAAGAACATATATTGTGGCTACTGTGAATTTAGAACCACACTACTTAGATCAATGCTAAGACCTCACAGATATAGTAGCCCCAGACAAGACACTAGAACAAATGTTATTACAAAATCCTGTACAGAGTTGACATCAACACTCATGAACTGAAACAAACGTCTGGGGACTGTTTTTTCTGCCTGCTGTCCCAGATCTTATGGGATAGCAAGAAGAATAGAAAGTTGAGTACACACATCATTGAAGGGAGGAAACATGCCCATGACTTCCCACTCAATTTGTGTTGCTCCAAAATCTACCCATCAAAACAGCAATGTGGATGGGAAGATGATAATTTCTTTAGCACGCTCTGTGAGCTCCTATGTAGCTATTTTCCCAAACAGAACAAATGAGTCAGAAATATTTACATGAGGTCCATTTAGGACTAATTTCTCCAGGCAGTAGTAAAACTTTAGGCAGCAAGCACACATCTTGCAATATCCAGGTCAGGGTCCTTTGTAGATTCATGGTTCAATGCATCTTCTTCAGGTTAAATGCTCTTTCATTTAAAGGATATTAAATGCCAAACTTGCAAGGGATTTTAAGTAAGATATTGTCAAGGCCGAGGTGATAAATCAGATTTTACAACTTAAGGCAGAAAAGCCATGTTTGATCAATACCAATCTCTTGCTTCTATGGATAATAATAATTCATGGTGTCAACTAGACAGTGTGTATCAGAGCAAACAGGCCCGGATCACTTCAACATTTAACAAAAGGAAGAGATTGTGGCAGCTTCAGCTAAGAGTCAGGACATACATCTCTCTGCCAGTTCTGCTACAGACATTAAGCATCAACTTAGTATTTCTAATCAGTAAAACGAGTCAGTAAAACGGAAGTAGCTATGCAGTCAGAATGACTGGTGGATGCTGGGAAGAATGCAGGACTAAGAATGTAACACAGTCCTTCTATGAATTTGTCCTATTCTTTGACACCCTGAGACTTAATGTACACCAGAATAAGTGTGTCAAGAGCATCCAGGATGTCTGTTGACAGAGAATGACTCCTTAAGTGAAAAAACCCACAAAAACAAACCATCCAAAACTGTTTTCTTCCTTTCCTAAGGTGTACATTAATATCACATTTACCATGCACCAGTCAGTTCCAGTGCTCTTGTCAGCCTTCATGCTGATGCCCAGACATCAGTTCTGAAGATCCTTACTATGGTCAGGGAGTGGTTGTGACTAACTCATCCCACAGACTGCCGTCTCTGTCTATACACATCTGTTTTCCTTGGATATTAATGAAGACAGGGAGCAAAGACAAGAAACTCATAGTGCTCTTGGGGTCATGTAATACTGAAAATGAGTGATTCTAGATAGGACTCTGCAAGTTGACTTGGCCTACAAAATGTTTCTGTAGACCCTAATGCTTTTTCCCCCACAGGCTTTGGATAGTGACCATTGCAGCCAGAATCTCTGCCCAAATAGATGATTTCTGTCTCCTGTATCTGTTTCAGTTGCCCAGAAAAGGCCAGTGAGAATAGGAGATGAAAGCTTCTGCTGGTAAACAGTGACTGTTGCCAGCAGTAGTAACTGCTCCTGTCACTCCTACCTGGCAGCCACTGGTCCTATCTCCTGTCCCCTTCCACCTCAGCTTCCCCACGGCAGAAGATTGGCTCCCTTTGGTAGAGCCATACATATTTGACTGATGTGGTTATATGGCCTTGATTGTACTTAAGGGCAGGAAGGAAAGTATTGCTCTCCATACAAGAGAGCTATAGTAAGATTTATGAGAAAGGTGGTTGAAAGAAAGGGAGAAGGGGAGAACAGTCTGCTGCTTTAGGGCAGTGAAGATGCTGGGACATAGGAATAACTGCCATCTCATTTAGCTGCTGTGTAGACAGCTGTCGGTGAGGATAACGGCATTTTTGTCTAAAGAGAGAAGGACAAAAACAAAGTAAAAATCTGCTGCTCTACTGAGAGGGCTGGGGTTGGGGATGAGGGAGGCTGAAGCTTCTTTAGCCATGCTGCAGAGAAAGTGTAAGGCTCTGAGAACATGGGTTTGAGGTCAGACCCTGTCTGTGCAGTTTGTCAAACTGCAGCGAATCATACTGCTCAAATTGTGCAAAAGCTGACTCCATAATAATGTAAATAGCACTTATAAATAGGAATGCATTAAAGCTTCTCTAGCTCAGCTTTTCCATTTCTTCATCTCTGTGAGTTGCTGCTTCTTAGGGTAGAATTCCTGTGGGTACTTCATCTGAGTACAGCATTTATACAGTGAACTGAAACATTGGTTTAAATCACTGGGGTGCTATGCCATTTATTTTAGGATAGGTTTAAATCAGACTGAAGTTCTATAAACCTAATTAAGAAAAAAAAAACCAGCAACAACCAACCAACCAACCAACCCTTCTTTATTGCAAATTTGCATTAAAATGTACAATGAGCTTAAGGCAAGTTCCAAAACAGTATTTACATTCTTTCAGTGAAGCCTAAGCAGAAATGAAGTTTTTAAAGTATGCATTGTTAAATTACCTCAAGTGATCTAGAAAACCAGTTAGATGATAAAACAAAGTATCTTTCTTAGGCACCAAGGCCTCTAGATTTATGATACAAATCTTGAAAAAAATGGCCCTTGGAGGCACCACAAGTACTTGTCTAGTCACAGCTTTGTTAGAAATACAAAACAAACAATAAAACTCCAAACCACGCGATCCTGCACAATATTGTCACACTGCTTTTCATCTGGAAACACATAAAAACAAGTCTTCCTAAGGCCTCCATTTTTTCTAACCATGAAAGTTATTTAGGTCTAAAGAAAGATGTTGCCTCTCCCTAGAAAATCTTGTCCTGTTATAAGACTGTCACAGTTACAATACCACTACTTCTGTAACATTTCTAGCAATCCTGTTCCTAGCCTGATCTTAAAAACATTTTAGTAATGGACACATCATAAGCTCCAAATCTAACCATCATAATTAATACTGAGCTATGAGATTGTTTTTGGTCCCAAACTAAAATACAGGATCTTAAAGTAGACTAAATTTTGTTAGCTTGCTTTTGAGGCTAGTGGTAAAAGTATAAAAACACCTTACTGAGTTCAGTATCTGACACTTACAGTGAGACTCAGATTAAGACATTCACATTTAAGTGTCTCTCTGTAGCTGTCCAAACGTGATTTAAGACCTTAGGATCTCATTATAGTTAACGAAGATCTTTTAGTATGATCAGTGGAACTTGTAAAGGAATGTAACAGCCAAAACATATCTAGTTTAGAGAAAATAGAGTAATTTACTTAACTTTCACGACTTTTTTAAACTAAGACCTTGAAATGAGCTATCCACCTATGGTGTCCTGTGCAAGCTGAGATTCCTTATAATATCCAAGACATCTTTACATGCTTTGAAAATGTTACAGGGATCTATGGAAGACCACATATTTCTTGAGCAGCAGGTGTAGGACATATGACACGTCAAATGTCACAAAATACCTGTTTGACATTTGAGAAAATCAGATGCATTTAATATCTTTTTCTGGACTTCCATAGAATCATAGAATATATTGAGCTGGAAGGGACCCATAAGGATCAAGTCCAACTCCTGGCTTCACACAGGACCAGCAAAGTCAGAGCATGTGAGTGGATGCATCATCCAGATGCCTCAGTCTAGCTTGTTGCAGTGAATACTTCCCTGGGGAGCCTGTTCCAGTGCCCTACCACCAGGGACACCCTCCACTAGCACAGGTTGCCCAAAGTCCCATCCAACCTGGCCTTGAGCCCTGGGCACCCTGTGCCAGTGCTTCACCACCCTTACAGGGAAGGATTTCTTCCTAATGTCTAATCTAAATATACTCTCTTTCAGTTTAAACCAATTACCCCTCATCCTATTACTGAAGTCCCCAGTAAAGAGCCCTCTCCATAATTTCTGTAGGCCCTTTTAGGCCTTTACCCCCTTCTCCTATCACTACATGTCCTTGCAAAAGACATGCAATTTCCCCTCAGAATGGCTGTTTTAAACAGATTAACTATTTCATTCATGAAAGACTTGAAGCTACATATTTCCTCTTGGGCACATTGGAGAGGTTTGTGACCTTGGAGTCTGGTAGTGAAAATTCAAGTTTATACAAATAGTTGAGTCTTGATCCCACTTTCATCTAATGTGTTTTACAAGTTTTTGACTTTTAGTTTTTTATGTAATAGCTTGCCTCTGATATACTTTGTTTATAAAGTGAATTAACTAGCAGTACGCTTTTACAAGGGGGGATAGGGGAATATGAGTTTTTAAAAACCCTTAAGTATGTTTTTGTGTTTGGTTTGTTTTTAGCACTCTGTTTTCTAGTAATCACTGAAAGAAGCATTCATTTACCAATCAATTGTGTAACTGTGTTTTTTCCAAACACAACAGGGGTATAAAACAACCCAGTCTTTTGTTTTCCTGCAAATGTATGCTGTTTCCACAAATTTTAATTAAAGCAATCAGTGCTGTTAAGGGATTTCCATCAAAGATGGTAATAAAGACAGATGATTCCCCAGCATCTGGGAATAACCTTTTGTGCTTGATATAATTCATTATTGTCCTGTCAGAACATTAACACGTGTGTTTTGCTGCATTCTAGGTGAGAAAGTGAGATAACATGTCCAGTGATAGTTCAATTTAAGTTCATACAACTTTATCAAATTCATACCAGAACTTAGTCCATGAAGAGCTCACAGTGTATATTTTAATTGTTCTAATTAATAATTAAGCAACAATACAAGTTCACAGTGAAGAACATAATTGCTGGGATTGGGCACAGGTCAGAACACTTCATCTGAGAACACTTCACTCTGGCATAGCAGTTTTGATTTTAAGTAATAATATCAGTTTGGATTGTAAGTAATAATATTTTTTTTTGTAAGATTCCAGGTTTCTCTGGACTTTGAGTGATGACACATGCAAAATTTAACACAGGCTTGAACTGTTAGTTTGCTTCTCTTGTTACAGGAGCTGAAAAAATAACCACAAAATGAAGGGAGCTTCTGATCTAGCATTGAGTTCCTATGTGATGATGGTGGTGTTGGAAATCCATCTAGTACTCACAATACCTGCTACTCAGTGAGACTGAACACCTAAGGCAGAAAAGGTTGCAGAAGCTGAAAAACCTTGCACCATGTAACTCAGGTTTTTCCTCCACAGTACATCTTCATGGTACAGGATTTGATAGCTGAAATGGATCCAGTACCAGAAGCGGTCTTGCTACAGAAATCAAGCAGTTTGCCCAAGTTCACTTACACTGCTGAGAGACACTCACCAATACTTGCCAAGTATCATTGCTTAATATATGTGAGAACACTTATTTCCACCTATTAGTTGTGTATTGACAGGTAGATGAAGGAGACAGAAGCAATGTTTTTATATAAGATGAAAAGAAATTCAGTAAACATTTATTTTAGCAGGAATTATGTTATTTTATGCATATTTTAAATGGATTGGAGATGTGAGAATAATATATCTAGGACTTTTTTTTTTTTTTAAAGAAGTGCCATGGCAAGAACAAGAACAATGAAACCATTCAAATTAACTCACCTGTCAATGGACCATATTATGAGCTCAATTACATTGATATGAATCTATAATGATTCCTCAGAAAGCAATTAATCTTCTTGTTATTCTTACTATTTTAATTGCAAATAGAATCCTCTGTGACATGCCCAAGCATCTGAATTTGATGTTCTTCAAGGTCTTGCAAAGACCTTGAAAACAATCACTGCTAGTCTAAGATGCTTACCCCTAATGCTATCAATGACCCTAAGCCAATTAGAAATAACTATACAGTTCTGAGAAAAAAAAAGATGAGGACATAAAAAAAACCCCAATAAGCGCTTTTGTCTACTCTCCTAAATGGATGCAATGGTACAAACATATATAGGAACACAATAACCTTTTAGATTTAATTACTGAAGATGTTCTTACAGAAGTCGTTGCATAACAGATGAGTTTCTGGTAGTTAGTTTCTTTCAGTGTTCATTGAGGAAGTCCACAAAGAATGTTGCATAACCAGCTGACAAAGCAAGGGAAGAGTACCTACGAACACCACCATTAAGCAAGCTGGGAAGATTGCTTCACAACATTAAGAGGATGCTAAAAACCTGGAAGCTAGTTGAAAACTTCTATAGGATATTGAGATCAGATATCTATACAGGAATGTCTGGAGAACATGAGTAAATGTGAAAAATTCAGGACCTCAAAGCCCATCTAGTTCCAACACCCCTGCTATGAGCAGGGACATCCTCCTTCATTAGAGCAGGTTGCCTAAAACTCCACCCAACCTGGCCTTGAACCCTGCCAGGGAAGGGACAAACTGGGTATTCACAATTCCAGTAATAGAACTGGAATGTTTACTCAAAAATAATATCTGAGGAAAATGTGTCTTTTATATTTTGGAAGGATTTATATTTGTTCTTATTGCTGAAGAAGTGATAGTAAAATATAAAATACAGTATTCTGAATAAATGTAAAAGGATAAAAACAGAGGTATGGGGTGTGCTGCAGACTGAGTAGTAAAAGGGAAAAATTATCAGTTTTAAAAATTATGAAAAAGGCATATGCAGTGGCAATGAAGAACCTGAATTAGCTAGCTATTTTTTGAAACACTGTAGGGTGGAACACAGAAATCTGTAATAAAAAACTGAGATTAATCTTTTCTTTGGAAGATGAAAGAAGTTATTGAAGACCTAACTATTCTAGATTTAATTCTGACAGGTAAAGAGGTGCTGCTTCAGTATTCAGTATGAATGGGAGAGATTAAGTCACTACCAGCTGAATAAAACTTATCCTCACACCACAGTTAATGATTCATTGCTATGCTATGGAAACATTTCAGGTAGTGTCCTGTGCACTTATTTGGTGGTTTCTGATCAGTTCGGTATTTTCTTTAATGACATAGGTAAAGGAATAAAAAAGAGATTTTTTAACCTTTTTTTAATTATTACTTATTTAATTGTAAGACGCTCCTTCCAGAGTTTACGTTTCCCCTTTGCTCTCTCACATTGGTATTTTGACTACTGGCTCTAAGTAGTTCCAGAATCCCCGACCTGCTGTTCACAGCATCACAGAACATTAGGGAAAGAACCTTGAAAGCTCATCTAGATCAACCCCCCCTGCCAGAGCAGGATCACCTAGACTAAGTCACACAGCAACACATAGAGATGGAGTTTGAATGACTCCAGAGAAGGAGACTCCACAATCTCTCTGGGCAGTCTGTTCCAGTGCTTTGTCACCCTCACAGTGAAAAAGTTCCTCCTTATATTCACATGGAAAATGTGAATAAAACTGTTGTCAATCCAGAATATAATTTCCAAATACAAAGATGTCATCTACAGATTTATATATATTTAATCAATTGTTTATCCCTTTTAGCATACATTTTCTTTTTGGTTATCTCCTTTAGTCAGGCAACATACACTTTTTATTTGATTACTTTATCTTAAACTTGGTTCCTGGTTGCATCATACTGTAAATTTCACATCTTAAAATGCTGTGGCTGGGAAAATTTCCATTCTGTGTATAATCCTTGATAGAATTTGGCTGGTGACTTGTGAAGATTTTCTCTAATTATTTGATGGGCTGCAAACATTAGTATATTGTTTATATGCTTATCACTGATGCTATCAATTTCTCAAATATAACAGTTACCCTGCTAAAATAGTTTTCTGACCTTCATAGCTTTACCTTAGGCAGTATACTACCTTTTTTTTTTCCCTTTGATTTGAGACCTACACACATCAGTCGCTTCACATGACATCCCAAGTGGCCTCCCATCCCAGGATAATCACCCATCAGAGACAGACTCAGCATGGTGATGCACAGAAGGCTGACACAGGTTCTCAGCACACAGGCACAAGATTAAAGTAGAGACTGTCCAAAATTATGCTTTGTTTGCACCATCATCATTTTCTTAAATAGATACTGCATATTTTGAGAGAACACCTGGAGAATTATCATGTAAGTGTTGAACTCCTAGTTGTTGACTACCCACAAAATATTTGTTACAAACTAATTTTAGCAATGCTTTTCATTCTCTGCCATTGCTTTAAACTTTTCATTTCACACACTGATTTGCTTGGTAATATTATCAGTTTCTTTTCTAATCTGTGAAGCGCTGATGAATTCAAGTAGGGCCAGGAGGGAGGTCACAAGCAACGTACAAGGTAGTATCAAAATTCGAAATGATCTTGAGAAACTGGGGAAATAAGATGAAATCCAACAGGATAAATTCAATAATGAGAAATAAAAGGCACTGCACCCCAGAAGAAGAAATCATACATGTAACTATAAAAAGAGGAATAGTTCATGAGGCAGCAATGTGCCAAGAGAGACCTGGGAATGATAGTACATTCTGAGAAGAATGAAAGTCAACAAAGAAATGATAATTCAAAAGTGGCAAATCTCATTCCATGATTCATTAAGACTACGTGAGAGGTAAGATATGGGAAATAACGATTAAAGTTCACCATTCCAGCAAGCTACTGTGTAATTTTAAGCATTATAGTAAAAGATATATGGAGGCCCAAAAGTTTGAAGAAGAAACAATAAGAAAAAGGAAAAGTTTAGAAGACATGACTTACAGGGAAAGGTTGAAAATATTGGATTCCTTTTGTCTACAGAAAGGAAGACAGAGACTAAGAGAGGATGGTTATCTTAAATATGTAAAATGGTGTTATAAAAAAGATGATGATTAATTGCTTTCTACAACCACACGGGATAAGGGGAAAAAATTAGTTTAACTTTCAAAAACGTAATAAGAAGCACATTCAGACTGCAAGGGAGTAAGGCACTGGAACACTAATCCAAGGAAGCCATAAAATCCACCTCACTGGATATTTTTAAGAAAATGCTTTCAGAAAAGCATCTGACAGAAATGGTTAGGATATACTCATCTTGTCTCATATCTAGGGGACAGATTAAAGCATGTTCTCTTGAGATCCTGTCCAGATTTATGTTTCCATTTTTTTTATATTTGAAGATAGAAGCAATGGTATTTTAAAATAAATATGGGTGGTAAGGGTGAGAAAACTGTTGAAACTTAAAAAAAGAATTTTGAACTCGCTAGTCTATTGGTGTTGAATACATTACATTATACTCAGAGTATGTGTTTTTAAAATGCTTCAAGGATTCTGAAAGGGTATGGGTATCCTTGTTTTATACCTTTACTGTAAATTCAGAGTGGAAATAAACATTGATTTGTGTTTGATTTTTTTTAAATAGGGCATTTCTAGGACTTTGAGAGTAGGTTAGTTTTTGTGGGTGTGTTTCAGCTCACTAATTTTAGCCTGCAGCACCTTTAGTGTTTATATCTGAGTCTATCACCCTGGCTACCTTTTGTAGTCCATAAAAGGAAATACGCGAAATAATGCATGATTCATTCGATCAAATTAGAAACCTGCTTTAGGATGAGATTAACTGTGCTATGTAAATGTCTGTTTTCCTCCAGAGGCTGTAAAAAAATGTAGACAATTAGGTTAATTCTACTCAGCACCTCAAGTTGGTACCCACAGTCTCACCCACAATTCTCCTTCAGAAGCCAACAGAAGAGATGACTGTGGAAGAGATTTTCACCATTGATTTGTTACTATTCCAGATTTATTCCTAATGGGAAACGCCTCCATCCTTAATTTATAGCCTTCAATTTGAGAAAAGATGAGGCAAAGAATGGACTAGAGCCCACAGTTTAATGAATTAATATTTTTCCCCATTCATTACAGGTCTCTACCTTAGTGCCATATGCAGAGAGTAAGAATAATGATACTTAATTCACAAAATTTTTAAAACAGCTTTAGTATTTATTTAATGTTAAATAAATGTGGCTATTATTTGGGGAAAAGTTTGATGCTTTCTGATAAAATAATTCCGCACACTAAGAGATTAAGAAAATGCTGTTGACTGCACAGGCAGATGAAATTATATTTGTAGCTGTCATGCAAACTTGTTCTGTTTCACATGCTATTTCATCTCTGCAATTTTTTGGTACCCATTTCAGTTTCCAGATAGTGACTTTCATTGCCGTTTCTGATCTCCTTTCCACACTTCATCCTTATAAATACAATTGCCTTAAATAAATAGATGCCAGTTTCTAAGTACTGTTGTTGATATATTCCCAGTCTCATACCCTAATCACCCGGAGAAACAGATTATTCAGCTCTATCTTTCTATATGAAGACAAAGTTGCTTTTCCTTTATGCATTCTTAATATAACCTGAAGAAAATTCAGAGCTCATAGGCTAAACCTTAAAAATTTCCATTTCCAGCTGATGAAATGGATTGGCAACTTCTTTTTGTGGGCAATTTTCTCAAATGCTCTGTACATATAGCTAGAAAAGTAGATATTATTAAGTCCAGTACTTCTTCCTATGTCAGTACGTAGAAATTAACCTCTACTCATAAACACTGCTTGGAAAAGGGATAATGGTTTTCTCCCTTTCTTACTGTAACTGTGCCAGCTTTATGGAAAAGAGTTGGATTAGAATAGGAGAGACAAAATAAGCATTTCTTTCCAGTCCAGAAATATTGGATGACCTTCAGTCACTTACAATTTTCTCTGGTTTATATTTAGAAATGCAAAAATGAGATGGGACCACAAAGACCCATGTATTAAAATCCCTGGCATCCTGAAATATGTGTATGCAGGCTGTTGTGAGCTTACCAGAAAGCAGAGGACAAGAGTCTGTGAATATATGCTTCATACACACCACTATTTTATAAATCTGTGTGGAAAACGGCATTCTCTTAAATTCACTCTGGTTTCTTTTCAAAGAGAAGAGGCCTGAATCCTGTTTTTCTGGCAGGGCATGTGTAGAAGTTCCTGCTCATAAACCATCTGCTACTTTGCATAGTCAAGGAGGTGAAAAATCAGTCCTGAAGGTTTGATACATGATTTGCAACACTTGTCCATAAAAAAAATAATCTCTATAACAACCCTGTGTTGTCATCTAGGGACTAGGGAAGTGTTTGTCCCCCTGTGCTCAGCACTGGTGATGCTACTCCTCAAGTAATGTGTTCAGGTTTGGGCCCCTCACTGCAAGATAGACATTGAGGTGCTGGGGAGTGTCCAAAGATGGACAACAAAATGGGAGAATGATCTGGAACACAAGTGCTATGAGAAGTCACTGATGGAACTGGGGTTGTTTAGCATGGAGAAAAAGAGGATGAAGAGGGACCTTATTTCTGTCTACAGCTACCTGAAAGGAGGTTGTAGCCAGGTGGGTGCTGGTGTCTTCTTCCAAGTGACCAGCAATAGGACAAGAGGAAATGGCCTGAAGTTGTGTCAGGGGACATTCAGATTGGATATTAGGAAAAACTTCTTCACCAAAATATCTGTCAAGCATTGCAACAGGCTGCCCAGGGAAGTCATTGAGGTATTTAAAAGACATGCAGAAGTAGCACTTAGGGCTATGGCTTAGTGGCGAATTCGGCAGTGCTAGGCTAATGTTTGGATTTGATGATCTTAAAGGCCTTTTCCAACCAAAACATTTCTAAGAGTGTATGCTTATTAGTGACATTTTGCTACTCAATCTTGGCACCAGTAGGCTGTTAGAATATTACACAAGGAGAACGAAATGACATTGAACGCTGAACAGTGGGAGTGGGATGAGCTGTAACAAAACAAATAAAAGGTTACACATTTAGGTTGACTCAAAAAGCTGATTTAAGCTGTGTGTTTATAAGCTGGAAATAACAGTGAGAGGGAAAGTAATCAGTGGATCAGCTGGAAACAGGGTGACTATGGGCCACCAGTATCTTTAAATGTGACAGATGTGTTCCTGAGATTTCAAATGAAACAATTCCAGCCTTCCTAGAGAGCATTCAATAAGAATACAGTGTGCAATCTGGGACAGGGGGGGAAAGTATTATTCAAAGTAAAAAAATTAAATTAGCACAGGAGTTATGTATAATCTTACCTTAATTATATATAAATAGAAAACTAGAAGAAAATTATTAATGCTTTTGATGTTTTTCTTAGTATTAATACAAAGGACTGGCAGAGTCACTCGCTTAAAAGCGGAGAGGACTATGGCTTGTCAGTGATGGAAGTAAAGTAGATATGATGATTATTTATTTTTTTTTTTCTCTAGCTGAACAAGTTTTTCATTTTGGAGACAATATAGCTAGTACAGAAAATGCCAGAGAACACCTCTGGATTCCGGGTGTTGTCAGAGAAATCTTCAATGAAAATTTCTGACTTTATTAGCAACTAGAGAATCTACACAAAATAATGGCTGCTACTAGTCATTCCTCTTAAACAAAGCACCACCACATTCTTTCCTCTCTCCCTAAAATCCAAATCTTACAATTATATCTCCAAATACAGAGGATCCTTACAACTCCCTTCATGGAGCTGTTCAATTAGAAACTGCCTTCATTTGTCTACAGGCTATTATATTTATGCCTATGAAATCCATTAAGAAAGTAATTAGTAAAGATTTTCAAGAAGAGAATATGATTTTGGCATGAAGATATCACGTGCTAATTAGCTTAAGGTCAAACAAATGTAACTGAGAAGCATTTAGGTGCTTCCTTTTTTTTTTTTTAATGTGACCTTTTGAGCATCAGGAAGACCAACTAAGATTAGTAAAGCTTTCTTGTTTATTATGTTTATTCTCTGCTGTCATGTAATTATAGTTAAATTAATCTTTAAGTTAATTATGTCACGATGAAGAAACTCTAGATGGAAGCACTAACATTTCATTATAGTAAAAGTGGGGTTTTTTTCAAAAAGGAAAGAGAATGGATATTTTATTCCCTCTAAACTTCATGTTTGAACAGTTACTGATATTTTACTGGGTGTGAAGAAACTGAATAATTTTGTTCTTGATACTAGCTTCAATATTTGTGGTGATGCATATATATTCCAAGAGAAACAATTTTAATGGCTAAAGACATCACCTTCAATAAGAATCACACAGACCTGTGTTTGCCAGTCAGCTACTTCAAGTGCTTACAGTAAAAAAAACACATTTACATGTAAAACAATCCCTTTTTTTAGCGACAGTATTGACACTGTGCAGCAAGGTACATTAAAATTATTCCACATATAATAGCTGGTTTTCTCTAGTCTGTATTTTAAGAAAGCCTGTTCTTCACAGTGCTAGTGAAAATGTAGTATTGCTTTCTGTGGTGGTTTAGTCCCAAACAGTGGCTGAGCAAACCCCTTTGGTGTTTCCTGTAGGGGTTGGAAGAGCTGCAATCTCTGAGGTCTGAGTAGCTACAATGCCTGTTATAAGGGTTCTTTCTGGCTTAGCTAAGTTTCAGTTAGTTTTTCAGCATCAGTTTCTGAGGTTTGGATCTTCTCTTGTCTAGGTGTTTGTTCATACCCTCCCATACACTATGCCACCCCTGACCCTTTAGCTCCAGGGAAGATCTCTTGGCAATATTATTGAAGCAGTTGGTGGAAACATGTAAGACCAGAAAGACATTCAGGAGACTGAGCAAGAGGCATATACTGGTCTGAACGTCCCAGGGATAGGCAAAGTTCTCAAAAGATGCTGTAATAAGCTTAAATGAAAAAGTGGAGGAGAAAGCACCCCCATGCCCCATCCCCATCTTCTCCATAAATTGAGTGTAATTGTTAATTACTGATATGTTGCCCAACAGATGGAAATGACAGAAATGCCACAAGGCTCCCAAGCACAGATAATATATCATCATAAATTGATCTCACACAGTATAACAGAATTAGAAACGTGAATGCCCTCATCAAGGTGATAAACAATATAGCAGGGACTGCATAAAGAGGGTATGGGTTCACCTACCAAAGCCAGGTCATGAAACAAAACATCATAGTTGCCATCACCTCTTTGAACAACTTGCTAAATATTTCTCTTAGCTTTTTAACACAATTGGGTCAGATCTACCATTATCCCAACCCTTCAAGCCCTACATTGGGCACCAAAAAGGACTGTGGTGGTTTAGCCCCAACCAGTGGCTGACCACCACGCACCACTTCGATTTCTTCTGCACTCTCCAATCAGGCAGGCAGCAGCAAAAAGGCAAATAGCACCATTAACAGTAAAATAAATAAATAACCTTTCAGAATAAAACCAAAAGCATGTGCAAAACAAGAAACCTCTCTTGCAAACGATAGGTTGGCTTCTGAACACGGTGTGCTGAGACCTCACAGGTAACAGCAAAGCTGCTCCAGGCCTCTTGCAAACAGACCTGCCATTCTTTTATGTTATTTTTCTTCATCTTCTCTTGTGGGTGTGCACGTGATGAGTGGCTTCCAGTTCAGCTTACAGCATCTCCACTGCTGCTCAAGACGCAAATAGCAGTGCAGTGAATACAGCGACCTGGCGTGCAGCAGCCGTTCTCAGCAGAGAAAAATGCCTTCAATAATTAATGAGAGAAAAGAACGTGGGACCACTAAATCCAGCCTGAAGTTGATTACAAAGCTGTCAGTCATCTGCAGGGCAATGTAATGAAACAGAGCAACTCAGCAACCAGGATATGTATGAAAGTCATTTCCTATCACTTCTGCACATTTTTTTATGGGCTATAAAACTGACAATTGGATTATTGAAAGGAAAAACTGACGAAATATGTCTGGTTTGAATGGGATCGTATCACACTAATACAGCCCCCACACACTCTGTCCTATTTTTATCCAGACTTCAGGAAATAAGTTATTCAAATTTATTTAAATGAGATTTCTACCCCACCAATATAGTTTCATACTGCTTCATCTGTTGTGTCATGAACATAAACCAACATAGATTAATTTTATATTTAATTATTTTGTTACTCATATATTCTATCCAAGATATGTCTCTAAAATGGCTGTCTCGTGATTCTGAAACTGTTTTTATCTGAAGCAGCATTTAAATTGGTTTCTCAAGGCCATTCTTAATAACCAGATAAACCTAGTACCAGGCAAGTTTTTCATCTAGAAAACAAAAAAATACTCAGTCCTAAATTTTTGCCCTTGTCTCATTTCTTCTAATAGAAGATTCAAATTGCTTATGAAATCTCACCAAATTAATCAATGATAGCGTGGTTTGCAAGCAGGCAGTTCTAGAAATGCGAGGTTACATTGGTCCTTTGTCTCCCCACAGTAAGTCTACAGTGTCTATCCTAGTAACGTACTAGAATAGGTCTGTTGTGATTTGTCATCCATCATATAATGTCTTCTAAAGAACTGAAAGTATTTCTGAGAGTTTTGTCTTCCACTATTATTTTATTTTATTTTTAAGAAAGGAAAATTTATTCAGGTTCAGTCTTGCTATCTTCAAACACAGTGGGCAAAATTCGGCTTCAGGTTAAGTCTGTAGTAATATCCTTGATTTTACAGCATTCATGATTATCCAGGACAAAGTTTAGCTACTGAGAAGAACTATAAACCCAGAATATATGTATCAGGTTTTGAACTCTTTGGAAGTGCAGCTTGGGTATGGTAAAGGCCCTGCTATGTTGCACAAGTGCTGCAATGACCTAAGACATCAGTGGACTGAAAAGGAATCTTATAGCCAACCTCCTTTGAGTCACTACATGACTCCTTCCCAGATCTATGAATTCAGCAATTATTACTGATGATCTTCTTCTTCGGCAACTGTGATTAATATGTAAGTGAACAAAGTGGTTAAGTAGTTCAAACTATGTACATAATTTGCATTTGTTTCCATGGGTTTGGGAGGTAGACAGCAATATCTCACTGAACAAAATCAGTGACCACAAGTAAACATGTTTCCAATTACTTTGTTTTCACCTGCTTATGCTGACAGCAAATTTGGCCCTAAGTTTCAGATATGCACAAGGATAGATGGCTATGGATGCAAAACTGCATGGAAATGGCAAGAATCTCTGCAGGAAATGTAAATCATAACAGCTAAAATGCTTTGAATCTAATACTTTTAAACAAGTAGCTTTTTTGACCTGTAATGTCTTGCTTAAGATTTGCTTTCTTATTTTGCCCAGAAAGCCTGTTCTGTAATTGTTTTGGGTTTTGTTGCATGGTACTTTGGAGAGCATTTACAAGGAAGTAGAGAAATGTATAAGACAACATGAATTTTGGCTTATGTACTAAATACAGGATCAGAGACTTCCTAAGCTAAAATTTTGAGCTACAGCAGCTTGAGGTAAAGATGCAAAATTCTGTATCCAGGAGTTGTAAGAAATCATATCAATCTGCATAACATGCTCACCAACGGACTTCAACAGACTTAGGTGAGGGACCAGGTATTATATAGTTGTAGAATGATTTGATATGAAGTTCAAAACAAGATGGAGTTTTGATTGATTTTTTTGTATTATTTTTTCTGAAATTAGAAGTATTTTGGTTAGCATGTCTTAAGGGTAATGCTTCTGTTGCAGTTTGGTGTAACTGTGCTGCTTCAGTGGTTTTTGTAAGCTGCAGTTACATCTTCTTGCAAGCACCATATTTTGAAAACATTGATACATTCAAGGCCAAATTTGAGACTAAGCCTATCAAAGCTGGTCATAGCACCTCTGTGAATCACATATAGGAGAAAAAAAACCTGCTGGCAGGCGCACTTTGCCACCGGAGCGGGAGTGAGAAGATGTAATAAGCTGCACAGACGCCAAAGCCAGGCCTTTGTGGGGAGGGGATGAAGAATGCAGAAGGAGAGTTTCCCCTGCAGCTCGTGGTGGAGTCCATGGTGAAACGGGTGTTCCCCCGAAGCCCATGGATGAGGACGGGGAGCAGAGACATCTATGCCCTGTGAAGATTGATCCATGCCTCAGCAGGTTTGCCAGGGGGCTTGTGACTTTGCGGGAGACCAGGCTGGGGTGTCTGGGCCAGGATGTCAGCACCCTATGGAGGGGAGAGTCCTGCTGAGAGGCCTGTGGTGAGGAGGTGACTCCCCGATAGAGAGGNAAGAAAAGCAGCTTGTGAGGGATCGACGTAACCCCACCACCCATTCCCTGCCCCTCCCCGCGCCATGTTGGGGGGAGAAGAAGGGAGTAAAATCGTGATGAGTTTTAAGTTTGCTAAGAAGGGAGGGGTGGGGGGAAGGTGCTTGAAGACCTGGCCGCTTCTTATCTCGTTCCGGTTCACAGGGTGTATTAGTTATAGTAAGTAGTAATAAATCACTTTTTCTTTATTCTGTGCTGCGTCTGTTTTGCCCATTGCACTAATCGGAGAGTGATCCCTCTGTCCTTATCTCAGGTCCTAAGCCTCCCAATATCTATTTTCTCCCCTTTTCGGCTGAAGGGGGGAGTGAGCGAGCGGCTTGGTGGGTATTTGGCCTTTGGTTAGGGCCAAAACCACCACAGTTTCCAGTCTGCATTATATTCCCCAATAATTAGTAATATCTATAAGTACAGAAGTATTTGTGGTAACATATGTGTAATATGCAGCTCTCTGATTTAACTGTTGCCTAGGTCAATAGAGACCAAATGTTAGCTTGCATCACCTGGCAGACGTTCTGTGACATAGAAGGAATTAATCAGGTGTATTTTTTCACTTCTCCAGGCATAAATACCTACACCAAACAAAATATGAGGCAGGAACATTTTTTGTCAGCTTCTAAGGCCAATAATATTCCAACACTTAAACTGAGGTGCAGTTATAAGAACAGAAGGAAAGGTGAACCACTACATCCTATACCTACATTTTTATTGATGTACAGAAATTGTTCCTCGTTGATCCCTCGAAAAACTTCCAAGACATTGATTTCCTCTTTCCCTTAGTATTTCCTTTTTATGAAAGCTGAGCTCTAAGAAAACCATACTTTCTCCTTGTGTTTAAACTGCTTGTCCCCATCACCAAAGCCTTCTAAAGAACTTTATATTGATTTCCAGCAGTCTCTCAAAGAATGTCCCAGGTTATGCTTTTGATGCGTTTCTGGAGTTCCTTCATTTCCAGGGAGTATTTTGACTGTCTACGATTTGTGTCATCAGTAACACTGAACCCGGGTCCAACAATAATGTTTATAACACAAGAAAAAAACACACACTTTTCTGTTTACAAAATGAAACTACTTTAATTTTTATTTTCCCACTGAAGGTTGCATGTAATACTCAGTATATCCAGTAGCAGAACAAAATATACTGTAGGTGATTTCTAGCACAGTGAATATCTCCCTTAATCAACGCTGTATCCTACTGAGTGATAATCAGCAAATAGAATAAAATGTCAGTTAAAATCTGATTGATCAGACTGGTACCAAAAAACGTAGCTGATACGTGTATGCTTTCAAATAACTCTGACTACCAGCTCTTGATTCCTTGATTGTTCCAATTTCATGTGTGCTCAAAGCTTTCCATGAGAATAGATCGACTATATTTCCCCAAGACAATGCTTTGGTGCAGTCCCAGGGATTTGGGTTTGACCTTTCAGCTCTCAAAGCCAACTTCTAAGCATACTCAGCAAAGAGCTCTTAAACTAACTCCAGCTGCCTGTCACATCAGTTACCTATGTGGACACAAAGGGAGTGTCTCTTGCTATGTTTAAGACTATAAAGACACTGTTCTGTCTATGCCTCTGTGGTCTAAATTGCTACTACAGCAAATAATGAAGATCCTGTGGCATGATACTTGGCAGATGAGCAGGTCATACAGATAAGCAAACTGTGACATAGAGCACATGATGCACGACAATGAAGGGAGAGGTATTGCTTTCTTCACCTGGCTAATGTGAGAATGTAGAGAAGACAAAGTGAGACCTTGGTTGTGGACAGTAAAAGCAGAGGAGGAACTTATTAGGACAAATGAAATTTCTTTCAGACATGAGGAAAAAGGTTTCTTCAAATGAAGGAAAGAGGACCTTAGAGTAGGATCCTCATAGAGGACCCTCTGACCTTTAAGATACTCTATATGGTGATGCAAAAGTTGATCTGAGCAGGGTTTTGGAACAGATCCCTTCCAAATCTATTACTCTGTGATTCTGTGATTTGAGATTTTCACATCTTCCCTCATCTTTCATGCTTTGTACAACATACTTTTTGAGATCTGTAAGTTAATGACGACAACTCTGTCTTCGGGTGGAGAGTAGCATCAAGTCTCTCCTGAGAGAACTTCCTTCTAAATTAACCGCTCACAGGAACAGGGCCACAGCACTGAACAAAAGCCAAATCAGCAGACATTATGTCCCCAGCTTCAAATATTGGACCTGTTGGAGAGGACAGTCTTCCTAGTGTAGCACAATGGCACTGCTCCATGATTGAAACCAATGGTTAGAGCAAGTCCTTTACATATGATTCAAGCATGTAGCTCTAGCCACTATTTATAGGTGGGGGGAAAAATAATTGTGAATTCTCTTCTGGTCATGCATGCTGAAAATTTGAGGGCCTTAGGACTGGAACTGCTCCATAAGAATTAGGATAAGGAAAATATGGGATTGTTAACTAGCAGTCTTCACTTGCCTTTGACTAACTATAATGGGCAGGCTTAGGATTTTGCATTCCTCAGGGACACTAAGTGTTGTACTTTCTAAACAGAGCACTAGTGTAGTTTTTGTTCCTCAGTCTTATCAGGCAGATGTTGGAGGAAGACATTTTGGAAAGTGAAGCTGTAAGTGCCAGTGAGAAAAACAGAAAGCACTTGTGGCAGCTAGGGAGACCTGGAGTTACAGTTTTTTGGCTCTGTAGGAAGAGAAAAACCCCATGGCTTATGAAATAGATAATGCATCAGCTGGAGACAGCAAGGAGAATGAAGAATAAGTGACTGGGGACAGGAGGGGGACCACAGAGTAAGGCTGAAAAAGCCTCAGGAGAAAGAATGGTCAGGAGTGTATATTTAAGCTTGATAGATGCTTTATGAAGTAGAAGAAACAAAATGTTTGTTCAAATTACTTATATATACAGTCAAATAACCTGAGCTGAGTACACAGATTTGTGATACAGTCTGTAAAGGCCAAATCAGAAAATTCAGGTAATTTTTGAAATATATGGAGGTAAGGTAGGGAAAAAAAAATGGAAATTTTCTCTCTGAATTAGATATTCCAGAGGTCACAAATCTTCAAAGTGGTAGTTAACTTTATACCTCAAATAACTACTAACTCTCTAATGCTGTTACTTTCACAAAAGAAACACGCTTGTAATGTCAGTTCGGTGATGGTTACCAGGGGTCCAACAGGTGTCATAACAGCCAGAGTTGTGACCCTAGTCCTTCTGATCCCTATGATCCGTATGTTTTACTCTTAGATAAAGCCACTCCTCTTTTCTACATGGTGTTGTGAGTAGAAGATGCCTGGATTGGTCCTGTCACATAGTAGAGCAATGTCCAGAGGAGACTCTTGAAGGTTATTTTTTAAAAGTTAGACTTTGAGGTTGGATCATTTGTCAATGTGACCTTTTGGTACATCTAGAGTAAGAACTGACAACATGTTGGCTTGGACAAGTGACCCTCTTAAACATCACTGGATGAGAAATCTTAGCTCAAACTAAATGATGCAAGGCTTTTACAACCAGTTCTACAGCTATGCATTATTTGTTTACCTACAGGGACTGGATAGGTTCTCAAAAAACATGGTCGTTTATATCAATTTGCCAGCGTATACGATAGGACATTTATTCTGGTTTCACACTTTTACATCAGCATTGTGATAGAGGTAGGAAGACAGATGATACCTAATCTAGCTTCTGCTGCCTGGTACAAATAGGCAATCACTAGTCTTGAATGATACCTGCCAGTAAAAAAGTTAACCTGAAAAATAAGGATCTTGAGGAATATGTCTGCAGAGTTTTTGACTACCTATATGGAGGCAGGAATCTGACTTTATTGGTGGTAAACATGAACTGAAGTTCTCTGCCCACAGTCAGGATAAGCCCACAGACATTGCTAAGTCTTTGTACAGTAGTATAGGATTCCTGCTATTCACTGGACAGTGCTTTACTCCAAATTATTGGCACACAGACAGTATCTGATTAAGGTCTTTTATGAAGAGAAATGGTTGGAAGATCCAATTAGTTCCTTTTCCCATACCCCTTCTGCAGCATCTTCTACAAATATACTCTAGAAAAAAAATTACCTCAGAAACATGGGTAGGGAAGTTTATTAGATTTTTTTCCATGCTGCACTAAAACTGATGAATCCTCCAAAAGATAGACCATCTTACGACAACTGTCAAAATATGTATTTTTCATTTCAAATTGCTCAAGGAGAAATTTTAAATTGCTAGAAGTCAATGGAAAAGTGCTTTGAAAATAGAAGGGAAAGTACCTTTTATGGCAGCATTGTTACCTGTATTTTTATAAAAATGTGAGTTTATGAGCAATTTTTGAAGCTGGTAGTTTTTATGCTCTATGGACTGGAAAATGATTAAATCTTGAAAATATAAAAAATTCTTGATTAACTCTACAAAAAGAAAGAGTAATGTTCAAAAAACAGAGCCAAAGTAGAGATGTTTTTGGAGCACAACTCTGTTTATGACATTTATGAATCTATAAATTGAAAAATATTGACTTTGCTAGAAACTAGTCTGTAATTGCTTAGTAATGCATCTCAGTAAGGCTCCTATCCAGCATTTAAGGTTCCACAGAAACTTCTGCAAAGTTCTATAAAAAGTTCTGATTGTTTATTTATTTTTGTAGGAGCTGAAGAAATGTATTTATATTTTGATCCTTCCATAAATATTTCAGGGTGGCATTTCTTGTTTCTGTATCACTGAATGACTGGGAGATCGTAGGAGGAATGTTTGTCATCATTCCTTACAAGAAGCAGGCATCATGCCCAAGAGCAGGTGTTATTACAGCTGTAGGATATTTTGGTTAAACACTTGTGATGTGACCTACATATTCCCACAGCCTCTAGTGAGAATTAACGTTAATGTTTGCAACATGACCCATTTCTCTCTGGCTTTTTAGTGAATCAAAGAACTTGTTAACTTCACCAGCTGACTATACCATAACCAGCTGTCTCATCCTCTCAAGCACTTATACAATGCAGTAGTGTTAATGCAAAGTGAGACAGCGTAAGCACAATGTGGAGAAATGCAAAACCTGTTAAAAAGACTAATTTTGGAGCACATAAAAATAGAACATGGAAAGAGCTGTGACAAAGGAATATTCTGAGTTCTTTTCAAGTACCTATCTAGGAAAATTCCTATATATTAATGAAATATTATTATAATTATTATAGAATATATTCAACTTCCATTTTAATATTTTACNTTAATTGGAATGAGAGCCACAGAAGTTGGGTATGAAAAGCCAGATAGGTAAAATTTTAAACTGTTAAGGGGTTTAAGAGATAATTTTTAAAATAAAAGAATGAAATATATTAAAAAATCTCAGGCTTCATCTTCACAATCTCTAGCTTGATATATGTGTGAGGCTCTGAAACATCTGCTTGCAAAGAGCACTGAGGTAGTGTGAGTATTGTGTGAAGTGTCAGGGGAGTCCTGGTGTCCTCCTAGCACCAAGCATCCTCCCAGAATGTTAGAGGTGTTTGTAAGCTCTCAAGAAGGGCTGTTATAAACTGGAATATTCCTTTTCCTTTTTCCAATGAGCTACAATTGTCCTCCAAATGCTTCCTTCCTGCTCTTTTTTTTCCAGTCATAATTATCTGCAAGGACAGCAAAGCACCTTGGCAAATTCAAACATTCAAGGATCAGAAACCTATGAGTGTGTTGTAGGGCTTGAAGGGATGCTTAGCTATGAAGGTCAAAGTATGGTAAACACTTCAAAGTAAACTGCAGAGAGTTCCTGGCTGGATTTTGTTCTTTTCTTCTGCCTCTCTGCAGAAGAAGATCATGTTGCCAAAGGCTTACGATGAAAAGACTGATTCTTTTTTATTACTGTAGTTGAAACAACACTGGCTGTATCACGATGGATCACGTGTACTCTTTGGAGCCAATTCTTCAGAAGCAACTGCTTAATTAAATTTTAAGCATTATTGATTTAGTTTACATAGGCTCCCCACTTCTAGCACCACTGAATCTGAAGTTGCTGCACTCTGCAGCAGAAAAAAAAAATAATCAAGTGCTATTAAAAATGGAAGATTTGAGGAATACCTTACAGTATGCAGAGATTAATTACTGCAAGGCATGAGAGTAGAAATGTCTGTGCACTCTGCAGTACGAATGCCCTGTGGAGGTGAGGAGGAATTGGCCTGATCTGTGTAAAAGCATTTGACCAACAGAAAAACAATCCAGCAATTAGTGGTATGCATGATGATATTTCCATTAAAAGGCATATTATTATTATTATTGTTATTATTATTGTTATTATTATTGTTATTATTATTACTATTATTATTATTATCATCTCAGTACTGTTTATCCACTGCAAGGCTTTATCTAAACTGTATGTCAGTTTTATGTTGGTTTAAGACAAACAGGGAGCCTGACAAGAGTAGCAAGAATGAGCTGAATGAATTTAGGATCAACCTGGAAAATACAAGACTGACAATTGCAGTTAACAGCTTTCCAGCACATACAATTTGTCCTTAAAAAGTCAGTGATTAGCTATTTTCTACAGTCCTTATGATAAAATAAGATGTTTTATGGAACGTGTGACAATTCAAGTTGAAGAATATAAAATAACCCTCCCAATACGTATGAAATATTAGAACAAGCTGCCTCAACAGCACTGAGGACCTCATTCACTGAAGGTTTTCAAGGTTAGGTAATATACAGGGTACTGCATGTATTTTTGGTGATGCTTCAGTGCAGGTGGTTAAACAAAAGGATCCCTTAAAGACTAACATTTCTATGATTCTAGACCTGTCCTGACCTAGTCAGGACAGGCTGTGTCTTCTGGTATGTTTGTGTGCATGTGGATAGAGTCTGCATTGTCTGGGTAGTTTAAGACTGTAAAAGGAAGTTTTTCCCTAAATTTCTTTTATTTCTGTGTTAAAAACCTTCCTGTACTTCATGCTTGCCTTAATAACGGCTGTAAAATGGCCTGGAGATTTGGTGTGGACCTTGGGTTTATTTATACACACGCGCGCGCGCGCGCACACACACACACACACACACACACAATTTATGCAACAAAGTAACTACAGAAAAATCCCTGTAGCAATGAGGCCATTATTGTATCTGAACATGGACTGGTTTTTAAAGTATATTATAACTGCATCAGTTGTTCCTTTATTATCCAAACAAAGGCCACAGCACTCATCCGGATTCTGTCTTAAAATACTCTATATTAGTGACTGTGGTCTTTTCTCTCCTCCTTTTCCCCATAGGCACTCTCTTCTGCTAGATACATGATCTGAACAAGACAACACCAAAAAAACCTAAACTGAAGTCTTCCAGGACTGCTTTTAATTGCCACTTAGAAAAAGACAGAATACTTAGCTGAACTACTACTACTATTATTATTATTATTTTTACTGCTATTGAGGTAGAAAGAAATATTTTTCAAGGCAGTTTTTCTTTTAATGGCATAAAATATTTTCAAAAATGTGTTGATGGTAAAAGTCTGCATTATCAGAGCTGTCAGAGTATGTAACGATGCCTTCATTTAAAAATACAGAATCCTACTGAAGTATAGATGCTGTCAGTGGCCATGGGGAGATGTATACAGCAAGGATAGCAATATATTTATGCCAGGGATGGCATAGCCCTTCTGAGGAAAGAAAAGATAGACTTCATCTGTGCTGCCAGATAGCTGCAGGATTGAGCTCACTCTCTTGCCCAGACTCTCAATTGCCTGTATGGCTGCAAGCAGGCAGTTTTGCCCAGCAGGGCAGCAGGCTCTCACGTGCCACACAGCTAGCACAGCTCACGCTACCTCTCCCTGACATTCAGACTGCTATTACAGGCAGTACGGAAAAAAAACCTTTACATATGGAGATGGGTTTTGGAGGTGATCTGACTGTAAGTGACCCACAGCTTGTGGCTTCAGGCATAAATGGGAAGTGAAAAAGTTAATATGGGTAAAATGGAAATGTGTATCCAATGTGCATTTGGGATTCCTATGCATTAACCTATCCTCCCCTGCAAATCTAACATCCTTTTCTGCAAACCTCCTATGCCATAGCAGTGGCTGTCACTGGCCACACACATTCTCCATTAGGTCTCCGTAACACCACAGTTGGCAGTACACCCTACACCTCACTTGGCACTGTACTTTCCAAGCAGTCTTTTGCCTACATCTGCAGTAAATAACCGTCTTTGCTCCAACCTGACTAAGTAGATGTACATTCAGACCTTCAAGATACAGGCTGCGAGGGTGCAGTGTCAATGTCTACACTATGAAGTATTGGAGATCTCCTGCTGAGCAGACCTCTTACACATTTTGAAAGTAGTCTCCAGTCTTGCAGTTTCCTCATGTAGCCCCTTCTTTGGAAGAAAACCTGCTCCTTGACTTCACTGAACAGTGTGCAAATAGCAATCTCAGGAATAAGGCTGCAGAGAGCATCCAAGAGATGAGAAACAGCTTTGCTGTTTGTGAAAGCCCTGTACTGTTACACCATGGGAGACAGCTACTTCCCAGCACAGCTCTGCCAACGCACCTTTCATCCGGCTCACACGTTCTTTCAGCACTTGTGCCTGGCTTTAGCGAGCAGTCAGGGGTTGTGTAGGCTGGTGCCAGGCTGGGCTGGTTTTGTAACAGCTGAGGGATGAATGTCTGCCTGGAGATGAATGGGACCCCTGGACTGCACAGTTTTTGCAGAAGAAAGTTCTACAATCACATTCCTCTCATCCTCCCCTTCCCCTTCATTTGAAAATTTAATTAGAGCTTAGAAGCTAGGGCTTTTTAAATCAAGCCAATGATTTGTTTTTCTTCCTAAGGAAGGAAACTCCTTTGCTTTTTAGTCGTTCCAATGCCGCCCCTTCCCAGCTCCTGCAACCGGATGCTTGCTGCTCGCAATCCTGTTTGGTGACCATCACATAGTCTCACACTCCTAACAGAACAGCCCATGTTGCTAGCAGTCTGTGGGAAGAAAGTAGAGAGTTTTCTTCTCCACGATGACAGCCCTTGCATTGCTGGGTACCAAGAAACACCATCTCTCAGGGAACATCATCATGTATATGGGGGCCACAGAGACAAGTTGAGCATCCTTGACCACTCCTCTGGTTTGCCAAGATGGATTTCCAGAGACAGAGGCAATTCTGTGTTCAATGAGCAGGCACCTGCTGTGCCCAAGCTGCTCTAAGCTGCCCTGTGCCACCCTAGCAGAGGTGCAGATGGTACCACTGCTGCTCTGCAGAAGCACCCCCAAACCTTGGGAAAAGTAGCAAAACAATTATTTCCCTCCTTCCACCTATACCCTTGAGGACAGAGAGGGTTGTTCTTGTGCAACAAATCACCTACCCTGTGCCCAGAGGGCTGACATTCAGCTCACACATGTCACAGCACCAAAAGGACCCTGTAATCCTGACTCACAAAACTGTGCTTTGTCATTTGGTCTAAGCCCAAACCCTGTCTGCGGGCAGTGCCTCTTCCTTCTGGTGCTGTGCAATCAAGGAAGCTTGGCCTGAGCCTGAAGTAAATTGGCTTCTATTGTTTAGATGCCTCACTCAGATACATTTCTAAGTCTTCAAATACATTTGTCTCATCTTATCTGTATCAAGAATCAGGCTGAGACTTTCCTTCTCCATTTGATTATACAATATATTGAGCATTCACATCAGAGGGAATGGTGGGTGGCTGGCATTTTAAATGGCTGCTCAGCCATTGGCAGAATAAAATTAATAACCACTAGAGGTAAAAATATAGGATTCTAACTAAATTAACTTCATGCATGTTCAATAAAATATGTGCTCACAAGAAAAAGAGCTACATAGAGATGATAACTCAAAGATAAGTTTGTCTGAAAACATGGTATTTAACAGGTTACTGTTGATTTTAATTATGTCTTATGCCAAAACTTTCAAAATAGATGTTAAACTTTTCTTTCATTTTTATGAAATATATTTAAACATCTCTTTTTCTATGAGATAAAATGTATTTTTGATTTTATTTGCAATTTAACATAACATTTCATATGATTTTATAGTATTATATTTTATATAGTTAATATTTATATGATATTACAGAACTACTTTAGAGTACAGATTTATTGAAGTGAAAATTTGGCTCGTTATATAGTTTACATTTTTCAGTTTGATAGAATAAAGTCCTTGGTTAATATTGCAAAGAAATAATAATATATTTCTGGATGGAAAACATTAGTTTTTATTTGCTATTTTCAAAAGAAATACTCGTAGGCTTTCTCCTCTACTTAGAATGATCTTCTATTTTTCTGTCCATTGATCCAGGAAGGTAAATTTATAATAATGCAGTTTTTTGCTTCATGAGGCTTTGAAAGTTTTTATCTGGCTCACGATGCTCTAGAGACTTCTTTAGTACATTGCTGAAGCACAGCATCTACGGTACTTTCTGGGAGAGGACACTCAGCCCACCTGGGAGATGTCACACTTGGAGCTCTCTGTATCAATCCTTTACAAGGCTGAAACTCTCACCAACACAGTACTTAAACTGAAACAGTACACAATGACTTAACTACAGTATTAGCCATAATAATAATGATTAACAATAAGAACGATGACAACAGCAGCATCACAATTAAGGTAATGATAGACGTTAACAGTTTTGCAACTGTATATAGAATAATGCACAGTTAAGGTCTTGCTCACAGTCTGTTTCTGGGCACACACCCTGCACAGCCTTTAAGCAGATTTTACGCATGCATTGTCCTTTTCCTGCTAAGCTTCGTTTTATCCATACCGTCTCTTCTGTTGTCTCTTCTCTGAGCTTCAAACTTTAAAAAGTAAAGTAATCCATACCCTCATTTGACTAAAACTTCATAAAGAGTACTTGCAAGACATTGAAAATTCCAGTTAATTAAAAACTGATTACATTTAATCGCAGACAGGCTTTCAGCATACAGCAACTATTTCATTTCACTAGGCTAAACAGCTGTGACTAGAAGGATTACTGACAGGAAAACATTCTGCCTAAACTTAAGGTGTTTAGCTTAAAATATCTTATTTAGCTTGAAAATATCTATCTGATCATGTGTTTTTTAAGACAATATGTGGTTGATGGCATGGTTAGGAACAGTGTAGTATTACGATACCAAGCAGCACAGATTAGAACATTTATAGCCTTGAAAGGTGAAATATAGTCATTATCTGTTTGTTACAGCAGGAAGGCAGGTCTTCATGCCCATCCATTCATAAGCATCCACGATCCCTGCTATTTTCATTAAATATGTATATCCCAATACAGCAGATATGACCTTTACTGTAAGGTTTACTCTTCTGCAAGCAATGCCCCTCGGTCTGCTCTGAAACAGATTTGAGTGCTGCAGTTTATTTTTCACCCTCCCTCCTCTCTACCCACAGCTGCGAATTTGTGCCCCACATTATTCCTGACCCCTTAGACCCTCATTCCCCTCTCTCTCCAATAAACTATTGTAGATGGGTAGAGCCAAGACTCTGCAACCTCAACGTGGCACCCTCAAATCTGTGAAGTTGCCTTTTGGTTATACTGAAATGTTCCTGCAAGGCTTATTGACTTCCACTGCTTGCTGTGCCTTCCCACAACTCATTAAAGAGGTACTGATTGGGAACCTCTATACTATATAATTATACAACTGCTTCATAGGGAAATTTTGTACATGATCTGCTAGTAAAATTACTGCTTTATCACATGGGGCATGATAAAATTTTGAAACTCTAGTCTAAGTCTGAGTCTCTAAGGAATAAAAGGAATACTGTAATTTTCAGTTGTCATTGCAAATGTGTAATTTTGCTCTCATTTCAATGAAAATGAGTGATAACTTATAAAATACAAAATAGAGGATATAGCAAATATACTAAAGGAAGATTTACATTTTCAGAACTGTCATTTCATAGTTAAAAGTAACATTAATGATAAATTCCTTGGTTTCAGTGACACTTTATTTCAATGGCAAATATTTTTTTCCTGCAACTCCAAGTAATTTTTTTTATTTATAACATAACCCCTTGAACATCTGAATATTTCAAAGTGCTTGTTAAATAGAGAATTAATATCAAAACCAAAAGACACTGAATAGTTTTGTTAAAATCTAAAAGTGAAAATATGGAAAGCGTAAGTATGAAAATATTCAGGAAGTAAATTTCTATAAAATATAACCTACCAACCGAAAGAGCTATTTCAATGAGGAGTTGAAATAATGGTCCATGCCCATACTCTTAGACCATTCAAAAACCTGAATTTATTTAACACTGAGGGTTTATTATGTCATCTGCTGGAATTAATAGTATTAGCATTCAATACTGAATCTCTTTCTTGATAAAAATATAATATGGAATTCCATGGGCAACAAAGATGTTGAGAATGAAATAAGAACACTGTACAGTGTTCCAAAATAACCTTTCATCTACAGCTACTTATCATTTCCCTACGCCACGAATCTGCTAATCTTAGATACTACAGGGAAATATAAAGGCATCTCTAAATGGCATAGACTTCTATATAAATCAAGGCACTGAGAAAATATTCTGTGGCAGTGCAGTTAGAGATCCTCAGATGTGTGAAAACAATGAAAATCATTAAAAATGCTTCATTAGTCCAGCTGAACATCAGAAAGCAGGGGTCATTTTGTTTAAGAGATGAAAGCAGAGATCAAAGAGATGAGACAGAATTTCTTATTCTAGGAAGACTCTTTGAGAAAGATGTAGGCCAAGGAGTAAGCAGAGCTCAGACATCTTGACATGTAATAGGTGAAAACACCTTTGCCATCCTTGACAAGACAAAGCTCTGCCCTTGAATAACATCGCTGCTTCCCACAGCAATGACAACAGCAGCTTTATGAGACGGGGAAAAAACAACTCTGTTCATCTCCGGATTTGTCAAGTAGAGCCCAGCTTATCTGACCCGGGCTGTGTTTGTCATTTGGCAAACAGACGCTGCCAACATGACGTGAAGCAGTGGCCATTAAGTGTTTGAGAACTGCTGTTGGGTATATCTTCCCATTTTCAAAACCATTTCAAAAAGAAGGAAGGCTACAAAATATATCAGGTATTCAAGAGCACTGAAGCATTTAAAGATTGTCAAGCATTGCAGCACCCGCTGGCTCAGCCTCCAGAAGTGCACATCAAGGACACTGCAGCAGCAACCAACACGTTTCAAAATATTTCAGAAGCTAGTAAGAGGTAGATAAGTGTTCAGGGGTCAAAAGTGTAGCAGAACACCTCAGTTCAAAAGAGATTAACAAGTACTATTATTACCATGATTGTATCTTGTCACCACTTAGCTGTAACTCTCAGTCTAAGGCAGACAGGGAACCTGCCTGACACCAGAGTTGATCCCATTACCTTGAAAATTCTGGGCTAAGTGAATTCAAGTCTGTCACATGGTTTGGGCATGACATATGATCCTAGTTTACTTCAAGGTCAAAGGAAAGAGACTACATGGTAAGACAAGATTTAAAGAATAGTAAACTGGAAATAGATTGCAATCGTCACCTGAGTCGGGGCTCTAAAACTATTGAAGGATGGACTGAAGAACAATTGGTACAATTTCCATTAAATTAAATTTTTCGAAAATTAGGTACTGTTAAAGCCAAATTGTGTTTCAGAGGTAAGTTTCAATAAAGTCCCAGCAAAAGCAGGAGAAACTTGTGCTTGCTAATGTGGTCTATAATGGAGACTACCTTAGGATGTGAAAGCTTGTGTGCTTACTGCTGTGCATCACTTAGGGTCCACTTTCGACTGTTGCGTGCTGAAGCCACACACCTAGCCACATCAGAAAACAGACTTTTTCCTAAGAGTTGCTTTGATAGTGATACACTGTATGAAAGATAGAAGAGTTTTTCTCATTCTAAGTCACGAGCCAAAAAGAAGAAAATAAAGAGATAGCTTGTCACATCAAGTGTTACCTCTATGTAAAGCAAGCTTTCTGTGATTGAGGAAAGTAATGTTGGGCCACCTGTAAAGGCAGGCAGAATTTACCAATTTATTGCCACTAAAAAGTATACATAGGAGCTTGTTTTGGGGATCAACAACACATGTTCACTACAACAATTATGAGGATATAATTTTGATGGTGCAAGCTACCTCCACTAGTATGGCAGATTCCCTGATGTTAACTAGATTTTGTTGCTGTAGATATAATGTATGAGGGGAAAATTAGATCTTCCTGCTTCTAAGAGTAGGTCAATAACTAGTCCCGTTTGCTAGTGTTTCCCTTATACACAATTGTTTCTTGCAATCACTATGATGTCATGTTAACTCATCTGACTTTGAAGGTTCGATCAGCACGATGTTTAACTTACCTTTGCTGTTTCATATTCAAAGCGAAGTGATCCTCCAGGTACAGTCTGAGGTATGTCCCTGGATACCTTTGGGAAAGGCGCCTTTGGTCATGATTGATCTGTACCGCAAACAGAACAATATAATTTTCCTAAATATAGTAAAGGCATCATTAGAAAAGCATGAATTTCTCAACTCAATTTATTTCCTAAAAATTAGGAAATTATCCTTCAAAATTAGTATGTATATATGCATGGTAAGTTTATTTAAAATAAGCTGTAATTTGCATGAACTTTCCATAATTTTTGCAAAACATTGTTAATCACCCTATTTAATGATCTAGAGCATACCCAATTTTTACCTTTCACAGTTTTCCATCTTTGTAGTTCCATTCCTAATTTCCATTGCCATAACTGTATTGGAAAATTGTGACTTCAAAACAACCTCATAGTACAAGCGTTCTCTTAACTTGGAGGCTAGGAGGGATGTATAACTAGCATGTTATTTTGTCTAGGGGCTCTTTTCTCTAATAACCAGAAATATGTCCAAGAAGAGACACATTGATCAAAGATTCGAGACACATGATATGATTCCATACAATTACTGTTCAAAGCTAAGAAGAAGGTGTAAAAGAAACCAGAGCATCACTCTCATTCTTAAGTTCCAATAGAGGCTGCTTTGCAACTTGCCATTGGTAAGTGAAAAACATGACAAGAACTGGTGCAGAATTTGTCTCGGGGTTTTTTTATTTATTTATAGATCTGATTTTATATTTATAACTATAAATGTGAATATAAATTTCTAAGGGAAATCTAATATAAGTTCAGCTAATTCCATCATTTTCCAGACAGGCACAGTGTCTTTACAAGTCTCTTTAAAGCTTTTCAGTATGTTATATGCTGCCTATCTTCATAGCATCCAAGTAATTTCCAGCAGAATATTAAATGTTTTTCTCACATATAGCCCTATCCTGGTTACTTTCCTTTTTCGTATGAGAAGAAATCTTCACTTAGATTTCTTTTATACTTTTCTACTCTTTTTTTTAATCCTAGCTGCGGTGACTTTAATCTCTGTATAAAAGATGTGCCTGTGTGGATGCTTGTGACTGTGTTTGAAGGATCTGTATTTTTGCTATACAAGAACATCATTTAATCAGTTAATATGTATTAATATGCCTGAGTGTAACTTAAACCAGAAGATTTTGAAACTAGTTTGCTAGGTGATCTTACATACAGTATCTGCCAAGGGGATGCTGATACAAAGGTTTAAAATTGGAATTAACTGGAATGAAATTACAGCACTTTTACTTGTTCCTTTCATAAACAGCTTTTTTTCACAGGTTTGATGACAACTGAATATTTATTTAATTCCAAGATTCAAAATGACTAAACTCAAACTGCAGCAGATTTTTTTCATGAAACACTAAAGCCAACTATATTGTAAAATATGCACTGACATTCTGCAAGAGATAAAGATTGTTTACAGTACATTGCTGAATCCCAAATAATCCTCCTGAGCTTTTGCTAGTGATAATCCTTCCTATTGCTATTATAAGTACCAGTGATAACTCTTCCTTTAACATACAGTGATAATTCTTCCTCTTTACCACCATAAACCTCCTTTACCCTCATATAATTTCAAATAAACCAACCCAAACCTGCAGAGCAGAAACAAATCATTGTTACTTGTAGCAGAGAGATAACGCAAAACATTTCCAGAGGCTGCAATTAATCCTGGGCTAGCAGTATTCACAAATTCCAGCACCCAACAAAGAAAGGTATCATTACCTGCTGTGTTTTGCCTAAAATAAAACATGGTGTAAAGGCACATGGGTCTCAAGAACTGCTGGTTCACTTTCTATTTCTGATCTGGCCTAAGAGCTCAGATAGACTACCTTCCTCCATTTCCCTCACTGGAAGTTGTCTGCTTCTGCTGGAAGCTCTTTGATGAGGGTATTGTCTCTCCCTTTATCTTTGTGCTGCATTCAGCTGTATTTGGCACAAAGAAAGGAAAGAAACACCGAAAGGGGTACAAGGAATTAGGCTGGAGTATGCTGCTTCCCAGCCAGACAAATCCAGGAGCCACAGTTCTCTGCCTCGCCATTCAGTATGTAGTTTAGATGAGGTGCAGGAGTAAGGGAAGTCCAAAAAAAATTAAATATGGTATTGCTTCCACAGCACCCACCTAATCAACTTCTTACAATGCCTATCAATATAAGAATGAGAGGTTCAAGTATCTAGCTACTGAGGA
>VZTU01009258.1:0-10656 GCA_013400835.1 Zapornia atra
AGAGCTGTCAGGCAGAGATGCACATTTTAATAACTAGAGATTTAAATGTCAAGGTTTGTTGGAATATGCATTAGATGTATTAGTAAAATGTGGATTTAGCCACTGACTAAACTAAAAATAAATCACTCATCATTTAATGTCCTCTGAATTATAACCGATAAGGAACTTTCTGTAACTAACTCATGCATAAACAACAGTATCTTTTAGAAAAACGTTCAGCCTTCATTTTCAACATGATCATCATAGATCCACCACAGCCCTTTATAAACAAGCACTACTACTTACTGTTTTGGAAAATTAACTTTAACATCCAGTTATAATACTTTACTAGATGGGGGACATATTTCTGTTCTGTATGCAGACATGTGCATCTATCCACAACTACTCAGTACTCCTGCTTGCACATTTAAAGTATCTCATTGTCCCTTTTAGGTAAAGATTTTCACTTCAAGTTCATTCTCAGCTGATTCCTCACCCTAACACATCCCTCTACACCTTCTCTAAGAATTAGCACTCTCAAGAGAAGAGATGCTTTCCTTGCTTTATTCAGATAATCTAGTTTTTATTTCCTTTGAATGTGCCTCTTAAATTTGGCTATATTTAAATGCTTACTTTCTTTCTCATTTTTGCTTGCTATCCAGATCACTATCTGTTTTAGTTCCTGTCTCTGTCGTATGCAGAAATGTTATTACTTTTTTAATTTTTAAGTTTATTTTTAAAATCAACTTTAGTGGAAAGAGAAAAACTAAAATCATGACACTTGGAAAAGGACTAGCTCCTTGAAACTTCAAAATCTTGCTCAGTGGTAATTTTTCAGGGATATATTGAGTCAGGCAGCTTTTAATCCAATTATTCTATGCTATGTTGACTGTGTCAGTTTTAGAACCTTAAAAATGTCTCAATGTAACCCTGTACACCAGAATATATATTTTAAATTAAACATATTAGCTAACTCGGAAAAACAAAATTAAACCAGCTCTGGTCCTTAATGAATGTACTGAGTTACATTAATCTATCTCTCTTTAACCCATGTGATCAGCTTAAATTTAAATAAATTGTGTATTAAATATAAATACATTTAATGAAAATATACTTAATTTCATGAGTCTGCATGTTATCTTTGACAAAAGGTGCTTAGTTCTTTTGCCATTTTCAGCAAGAACTGCCAATCAACATCTTTATATTATATGTCATTTTATGTACTATGTCTTTATTTATGTACTTCTTAAGAAAAAAGAGCCTTTAATACACTTTATAAGCTTTCTACCACCTTTTGTTCACTTGCGTTTTGCCTGCACTAGTACAAGTACTACATAAAATATGCACCCGTATCTGCATTTCTTAGGAAAAAAAAATTCATAGAAGCAAAGAGAACTCACTTTTTTTCAGAAGATATCCTTTTTTGACAATATTTTTATAAAAAGCATCCTTTGTTTTGCGACGAATTGTATTGTAGATTTCTTTTCCATCCACTGTATCATTAAGCACTTGTTCTTGATGCTGGTAAACAAGGAGGAAAATCAACATTTTTTTAAGCTCAGAAATCACCATGAAACAATTGCACACTATGAAGCTGCAAATACCTTTGTCAGAAATGTAATATAACTATTTCTTGTGGAATGATTAGGCCAGAATTATAATATGAGAAGAAAAATAAAGTTTAAATACAGACCAACTTTCACAAAGTAACATGTGTATTTATTTAACACTAAATAGAAAAACCAGCATCTTTCACAGTGATTTATGCAAAACTTACACAAGTCTTTAAAGGTTATTTAGCTTCTATTTTCTACCGAGGCTTTTAGGATTGAGTAATTAAACTCTGAATCAACAAGAATGGTGCTAATTGCAATTAAAATTGAATGATTAACACCCAAAGTTGCATGATCCCTCGCTAATCTTATTAGCACTCATGTCCTAAATGAGTACCATTCTAACAAAAAACCAACAGGAAAAAGTAGAAACAGGAAATAGAAAAAGGATAAATTCACAGAGAAAACTAAGAACTGGAAATGTAAATACCAAGCTAGACTGGACAAAAGACAAACCAAGTTTGACCTTACTGAGTCAGATAATCAGCAAAAGTTCTTTACTCATAAGTAAACATGAAAAGCAAGACTGTCAGGCAGTGAGAACAGTATTGAGATGAAGAATGGGGGGCTGGTTAGTCACGCTCAAAGAGTTGTGGTCAACAGCTTGATGTCCAAGTAGAGATCAGTGATGAGTGAGACCCCACCTAGAGTACTGCGTCCACCCCAGAGGTCCCCAGTAGAAGAAAGATATTGAACTGTTGGAGTGAGTCCAGAGGAGGGACATAAAGATGATCAGAGGGCTGGAGCACCTCTCCTTTGAAGACAGGCTGAAAGAGTTGGGCTGCTTCAACCTGGAGAAGAGAAGACTCCAGGGAGACCTGATTACGGCCTACCAATACTTAAAAGAGACCTACAAGAAATCTGGAGAGGGATTGTTTACAAGGACATGTAGTGATAGAACAAGGGGTAATGGGCTTAAACTAAAAGAGGGTAGATTTAGACTACATAAAAGGGAAAAAAAAAATCTTTATTGTGAGGGTAGTGAGACACTAGAACAGGTTGCCCAGAGCAGCTGTGGAAGCCCCCTCCCTGGAAGTGTTCAGGGCCAGGTTGGATGAGGCTTTGGGCAACCGGATCTAGCTGAGGCTGTCCCTGGCTATAGAAGGGATGTTCAAAATAGATGATCTTCGAGGTCCCTTCCAACCCCATTCTATGATCAGAGCTGGGGGCACAAGATAGAGAATTTACAGCACAGAAAACAGACAAAACTTACCACATCTTCTGTTTATTACCAGCCAACCTTAAATAACTGAATGTATATGAGGATAAAATGAAAGAAATTCACATGCCTAAAACAAAACTTCAGGAGGGGATCATGCTGTTTAACGATCATGGATACTTGTGCTGTAATTCAGTTACTATATTATAAATATTTGAGGATTAAGTCAATATCTTCAATAAAAAGTGCTCAGATATGAAGTTTTACCTGCATTGGAACAGGATCTTTAAGGTAATATCCTTCAACAATCTGTTCTTTTCTATAATGTTCAATGATCTCAGCAATACTGTTCAAATAAGAAAAAGATTTAAAATGTTAATCCAGTTAGCGTTTCCTCTGTATGAGAATTTGCTTTTCCATAAAAACATACTACATTTCCATAATGTCCTGGTACTGGCCAGGTCAGAGTCAACCTCTCCAAGCAGTCATCACAGGTGAGTTGAGTTAGCCCAGGTGAGCTGAGTTAGCCTGGGCTGTTTTCCACACCACCTGACATCACTTCCCCATAAAAGGGGCTGGTTGGGGAGAGGTACTGGCTGGGCACCTCCAGAGTAGTCTGTGTTGTGTGGTACTCTGTGTTATCACTGTGTGTGAGTGTAATTGGCTGTTATTGTTCCACTTCTATGGTGCTTTTGTCAGTAAACTATCTTTATCCTAACCCATGGAGGCTCTGTCTTTTTCTCCTCTGGGAGTAAGCAAGTGGTATGTGGTGCTCACCCACTGTTTGGGGCTAAACCATCACACTCACAAATTTATAATGAAAATGAAGTGTTAAACATCATATCACTTGCAGTAATGACAATTTACTAAAACATGGAAAAAAAAATCACAGAACTGTACTCATGTATTAATTCTAAACTTCACAGGACATTTTCAATCAGTTGAAAATGCCTGTATTGGATCTGGCTGGAATAGAGTTTACTTTCCCTATAGCAGCCCTCATAGTGCTGTGCTCTGTATTTGTAGCTTGAACATGTTGAATACAAACCAATTTTGGCTACTGCTGAGCAGTGCTCACACAGTATCACGACTTTTTTTCCAACCCCATTCCTCAAAGGCCAGCAGGTTGGAGGTGGGCAAACAGTTGTGAGGGGACATAGCCAAGGAAGCTGACCCAAACTGTCCAAAAAGAGATATCCCATACCATATGATGATGTTCTCAGCAGTAAAAGCTAAGAGAAAAGAAGACGGGGAAGCATTTGCTATTAAGGTGTTAGTTTTCCAAAGCACCCACTACACATACTGAGGCATTACTTCCAAAGTAATTACTTGCTGATGGGAAGTAGAAAATATTTATTTCCTTTGTTTCTGTGTGCAGCCTTTGATTTCCTTTATTAAACTGCCTTTATCTTGACCCGTGAATTTCTCATCTTATTTTCTCCCACTCATTCCACTGAGGAGGGGAAGTGAGAGAGTATCTAGGTGAGCACCTGGCAGCCAGCCAAGATCAACCCATCACAAATACTGAAAAAATATAGCCTGAGTATGCTACCTTTTCTACATTTAAGTAATGCATGTGCATTTCCCAGCTCTCCACCAAGGCTATTTTATTAGTAATAATTTTCAAACCCCTAGAGTAACTACAAAGGGGAATGGGAGATAGTTCAAGCTGTGTAAAGCAATTTCTTTCTAGGAAGATGGGGTGGGAAATAAAAGTTTTGTAACATGGATTATGTAGATCATACTTCAAAATCACTAAGCTATTGTGTTAAATTAACTACCCAGTCAGTAACACTCCTCCATGGGGAAGCCTGCATTTTGATTACTATAATCAAGTTTAAATTGTATTTTGAAGGACCAGGAGAGAAATGGTGATGGACACAAGCTAAAATTCAAGGTATCTTTGAATTGCTCTTATTTTTACAGTTACTGAAAGTTACATTGTAATAAAGAAAAGTAACATTAACATCAACACAGGTGAAATGTTAATATACAAAATAACCTGAAAGTAAATAAGTAAATAAGTAATTAGGTGGAGAACAGAAATATATTTTATGTGTTTTCTCAGTTCATATATACTGTTAGCTGTGTGTGCAAATGTAATCAATAAGGCACACAAGATCTTTAGCCTATTACAACTGAAAAAATTTTGTCCAAAGGAAAGATATAGGATTATTATAAAAGCATGCAAATAAATAGAAAGCTATCTGTTTGCTTTTTCTCTACCTCATTCTACTGAAGTTGTGAACTAGTATATGCTTGTTAAGTCAATGAATCTTCCCAAAAACATTTTAATTTTTCATGTTTGCAAAGTAACTTGAATTTCTCAATATTACTAATAATCAAATAAATGTCAATTTTTATTAATATGCAATATGCATATGCCATTTTCCCAATAAAAAATTAAGCTTTACCAAACTGCATAAAGTAATCACTCATTGTATTTTGCATGTTGCTATTGCCAATATCTTGTTATGAGGGCAATAGATAATAAAGCAGCTTTATATAATTTCTTCCTTATTCATCGAATCAAGAATACTTTTACTTTCTTTCCTAGGTTACAAAAACAGGAGTCATCCCTCAACATAAGAAGCAATTGTGTGATTTCTTATAATTTTGTAAAATGAGCTGAGTTGCATTTGAAAACTCATTTTGGAATTAGAGTACCATATAGACTAGGACTTCATGCCCTCATGGAATGATTATGAAGTTTTTTCTTTAGCCCTCTTTCCCACACACACAGACTCAACACACATGGTCATTGTATATTCTTTTACTACTAGAGAAGCCCAAATAGCTCAGCAAGCCAAACATTGCAAACAGAAAGATACCACCTATCTTCAAATACACTTGACAATGAATTTACAAGTGATCCACTTTATCTAATGTTTAAAATGTAAAGAAAAAAAAATCAGACTGACCACAAAAAGAATCTAAGTGTGTCCTGGGTTCAGCTAGGATAGAGTTAATTTCCATTCTAGCAGCCGGGTGTGGTGCTGTGTTTGGGAGTAAGGATGAGAGCAGTGCTGATAACACNGGGAGTAAGGATGAGAGCAGTGCTGATAACACCCTGATGTTTCTAGTTGCTGCCAAACAGTCAAGGACTTCTCAGTTGTTCATATTGCCCTGCTAAGGAGAAGGTGGGGGGCACCCAGGAAGCTGGGAGGGGAATCAGCCAGGACAGGTGACCAGAACTGGCCAAAACGGGTATTCCATGCCAATTACATCATGCTCAGCATAAAAGGGGGGCTGGTGGGGGGAGGAGCACTCAGCTCCAAGAGACGCGGTTTTGAGGGACTGTTTGGTTTCAGGACAGCTCTGAGCTGTACGGCCTGAGTTGTACGGTTTGGTGAGAAACTGCATTGTGTACCACCAGTTTTTTATATTTTTTTTATATTTTGCTATAAAGTCCTGTTATTATTGTTATAGCTGTCTCTCTGCTATCCCAGTACACTATCCTTATCCCAACCCACGAGGTTTTGGTTTTTTTTGTTTTCTTTTCCCTCCCTTACCCCCTCCCCCACTTCCCCCCACACACATCCTCAGAGAGTGAGCGGCTGTGTGGTGCTCGGCTCTAGGATGGGGCAAAACCATGACAGTACTTTTTGGTGCTCAACATTGGACATGAAGGGTTGCGATAACAGTAGATCTGAGCCAATTGCATTGAAAACAAAGTTGTGATAAGCACTGTTATTTAAGCAGTCACTGGTCACAATGCTGTGGTATTTGATCATGGCTGGTGCTGTATGCAATCTTTGCAGGGTTCTTTGCCACCTCTGGGCTGGGGCTCCCGTACTTCGTTTTAGTGTACTCTGTGATATCAACCTATGATACGATATCATCAATGACCACGAGCTTAAGCTGGTATTTCTACAAGGTTTTGCAGTCCCATACATTCCTTGGACAGGGAGGGATTAGTAACGGCAGCCAGTATGGAGGGGGCACAGAGGGGAATAACTACACTGCTTTCTTTTCCTTTGGGCTAAATACAACAGCTCTTATAACAGTTTTTGAAAATCTTCAATATCCCTGGGATGTTCAAACTAGCATTGTGCTATCACTAAGTTTTCTACAAGTAAAGTTTTGTTTTACATTAAGCAAAGGTTTAAGAATACCACTCAGGAATTTTCCCCAAGGTTGGATAATCAGGAGTGGCAGGGCATGTGGCAGACTATGAGCAAGTACTTCGGAACTTTCTCATGCCCAATGGTTTGGAACTTCACTCCTGAACAGCTACAAGACCCCAATAATGTGACAGCATATCTGAAAAAAAATGCTGTAGCTATTCCAAAGACGCACATCTTACTGCCCTGTGCTGGGCCCTGGCCAATATCTAGTGAATGCTGATTGATACTATGCAGCACTGTCAGGGGGAAGGGAAGGAAAACAGACCTGCAGATACTGCAGCTACCATGACCCCTACAACAGGCATGGCAGCTACCACAACCCCCCCGGCAGGTACTGCAGCTACTGCAACCCTTCTGACAGGCACTGCGGATGATCCAAAAAACACACCCACACCTGTGTCTGTTGCCCCTGTACAGAAGAGGAAATACACAAAGAAATCAGTTTGCGTAGTGAAGGATGATGATGATAATGAAGAAGAAGAACAAGAAGAAGAAGAAGGAGGAAGAAGAAGAAGAAGAAGAACAACAACAACCGGGGCCATCCTGAGAACAGGAGGATGAGGCAGAACCAGAGGTCATCACCTTAACCCTGTCCCTGAGTGAACTATGAGAGGTGCGAAAAGATTTCAGCCGGCACCCAAGTGAGCACATTATCACTTGGTTGCTCCGATGCTGGGATAACAAGGCAAATAACCTGGAATTAGAAGGCAGGGAGGCCAAGCAGTTGGGATCCCTAGCTAGAGAAGGAGGCAGCGACAAGGTGATTGGGAAAAGGTCAGAAACCCTCAGCCTCTGGATGTGACTACTGTCAAGTGTGAAGGAAAGGGATCCCATAAAGGAATATATTACGTGTCAGACACCCAAGTGGAGCACCATAGAGGCAGCTCTCGAGTACCTGAGAGAATTAGCTGTACGGGAGATGATTTATTATGATCTGGACAACTCACAGTTACCCATTAATGCTGATGATATCCTAATAGAAAAGCTGAGAAAGTATGGGATAGATGAGTGGACAGTGAGGTNGTAAGAAACCAGGTGAGGTTTAGTAAAAGCAAGTGTAGAGTCTTGCACCTGGGAAGGAATAACTGCTTGAATCAGTACAGGCTGGGGGATGACCTGCTGGAGAGGAGCTCTGCGGAGGACCTGGGGATCGTGGTGGATGACAGGTTGGCCATGAGCCAGCAGTGTGCCCTGGTGGCTAAGAGGGCCAATGGGATCCTGGGCTGCATTAAAAGGAGCGTTGCCAGCAGGTCGAAGGAGGTGATCCTCCCCCTCTACTCTGCCCTGGTCAGGCCCCACCTGGAGTATTGTGTCCAGTTCTGGGCTCCCTGGTATAAAAAAGACAGCGATCTCCTGGAAACAGTCCAGCGGAGGGCTACGAAGATGATTAAAGGACTGGACGAACTCCCCTACGAGGACAGGCTGAAAGAACTGGGGTTGTTCAGCCTGGAGAAAAGAAATGGGGACCTTATTAATGTTTATAAATATTTCAAGTGTGGTACACAAGGGGAGATAGCCAGCCTCTTTTCAGTGGCCTGTGGAGACAGGACAAGGGGCAATGGCTGCAAGTTAGAGCATAGGAAGTTCCGCACCAATATGCCGAAGAACTTTTTCACAGTGAGGGTGACAGAGCACTGGAACAGGCTGCCCAGGGAGGTTGTGGAGTCTCCATCTCTGGAGATATTCAAGACCCGTCTGGATGCCTACCCGTGCAATCTGTCCTAAGGTACCTGCTTTGGCAGGGGGGTTGGACTCAATCATCTCTTGAGGTCCCTTCCAACCCTTACGATTCTGTGATTCTGTGATTCTATGACTAGAGTGCTGGGATGGAGGACTCTAGACTTTTCAGAAGGGATAGGCAGGGCATGTGAGGTAAAGGAGATGCACTGTATGTAAGGGAGAGGTGTGACTGTACAGCTCTTACAGTTAGGGATGATGTGGCTGAGAGCCTCTGGGTGAGGATTAGGGAGATGGAAAACAAAGCAGATGTTATAGTACGTCTCTACTACCAATTGCCCAGACAGGATGTTAGCACTGATGAGTTATTCAGTAGGCACTTAGGAGAAATCTCTGGATCTGTAGCCCTTGTCCTTATGGGAGATTTCAACTTCCCAGGCATCAAATGGGAATATCATGCTGCAGTCACAAGCAAGTCTGGGAAATTCCTGAAGTTCGTGGAAGACAACTTCTTGTCACAAGTATCAGTGTGTCAAATACAAAAGGCACCCTCCTAGAATTGCTGTTTGTGAACAAAGGACTCGTGGGAGATATGGTGATAGGTGGGCTGTCTTGGCCACAGTTATCACAAAACAGTTGAGTGTAAAATGAGAAAAGAGGCCAAAATATGTTTGGGGGTTATGTGGCAAGGTTTTGTTAGTTGTGGGGGGGCTACAGGGGTGGATTCTGCAAGAAGTTGCTAGAAGATTCCCCTGGGTCTGACAGAGCCAATACCAGCTGGCTCCAAGATGGACCCCGCTGCTGAAAAAGGCTGACCCAATCAGTGATGGTGGTAGAGCCTCTGTGATCACATATTTAAGAAGGAAAAAAATAAGCCTGAGTGGCAGCTTTTTGCTGCCAGAGAAAGGAGGGGCAAGATATGATAAACTTTGCAGACACCAGGTCAGTGAAGAAGGAGGGGGAGGAGGTGCTCCAGGTGCCAGAGGAGAGATTCCCCTGCAGTCTGTGGAGAAGACCATGGTGAAGCAGGCTGTCCCCCTGCAGCCTATAGAGGATGACGGGGAACAGAGATTCCACCTGCAGCCCATGGAGGACCCCATGCTGGAGCAGGTGGAGACACCTGAAGGAGGCTGTAAAAGGAGGCTGTAACCCAGTAGCAAGCTCATGTTGGAACAAGCTCCTGGTAGGACCTGTGGACCCATGGAAAGAGGAGCCCACACCAGCACAGGTTTACTGGCAGGACTTGCGACCCTGTGGGGGACCATGCTGGAGCAGTCTGTTCCTGAAGGTCTGGGGAGGTCGCCGCTGACTGGAAGCTAGCCATTATTCTTATTTACAAGAAAGGTGGAGGGAAGACACAGGAAACTACAGACCAATTAGTCTAACCTCAGTCAGCATGTGTTCACAACAGGGAAAGTCCTGTATGAATTATATTCTTCTATACCGTGAGATGAGCAGGTACACAGTGTGCTGGCTGAAGAACTGTCTGAAGGGTGGGGCTCAAAGGGTTGAAGAGAACAGGGCTCCATCTGCCTAGTAGCCAGATACTAGCAGTGTTCCTCGGGGTTCAATCCTAGGGCCAATTCTGTTCAATATTTTTATCAATGATCTGGATGCAGGAGTTGAATACACCATTAGCAAATTTGCTGATAATAGTAAACCAGGAGGTGCTGTTGACTCTCCTGAGTAAAAAAAGGCCTTGCAGAAGAATCTAGATAGATTGGAGTATTGGGAAGTTATCAATGGCACAAAATTTAACAAGAAAAAATGCCACATCCTGCACCTGGAATGGAGTAACGCTGCACACAAGTATAAATTGGAAGAGTAGTGGCTAGAGGGCAGTCCTGCAGAAACGGATATGGGGGTGCTGGTTGACAAAAAGCTCAATATGAGTCAGCAGTGTGCCCGGGCAGCCAAGAGGGCAAATCGCATCCTGGGGGGCCATTAAACACAGTATAACCAGCCAGTCAAGAGGTGATTATCCCTATTTAGCATTGGTGTGGCCTTACCTTGAGTATTCTGTGCAGTTCTGGGCTCCACAATTTAAGAAGAGCTGGAGGGCATGTCCTATGAGGGGTGCAAAGGGGCAGGTGGTGATCTC